>CAJQUW010005421.1:0-54801 GCA_907163375.1 Prostheceraeus crozeri | reverse complement strand
GACGCCCGATTGCAGCTGCAAACGTAAGTTTCATCATTCAAGGACATACAAAGCTATTTGCTAAATATGTTTCGGTAGGCATAACTATACGAATTGATGTAGACCATGCACGAAACATGTCAGTAATTTTTAGGGTTTAACTTTATGCATAACTCATCACCGTCCCTCTTGATTTTTAAGAGAAGCCTGAAAATGTTTGACCTCACACCATTTTGTGTAATTTTTCATTGATTTGTGTTTCAGGTCCAATGTAAGCGTTCTCTGGAACCATTTGTGGCCTTTTGCTTTTGCCAATAAATGAATAAATATAATTTTTTTGTTTTCAGTTTTCCGCGCAGGACTGATTATTTAATTTCATGGTGTTAAAGCGCAGAGAAACCAGAAGACTGCGATCATCAAAATGCTTGGGCATGAATTGCCTGATTCTTATGGTGAAAGTGGAACTTACAAACTAACATTCTTGACATGGTTGACAGTACATTGTTATATTATTCTCAGATATTTGATATTTATAGGTTTTGATTTTTGTAAATAATGGATGATCGTCTGACAAAGATGTTAATTTTATATATTCTAGAAAGTTTATTATTATGTCATTGACTTGCTGAAATTATTCATAATTGGACAGAATGGAAAATATGAGTTCTGCATAGCTCATTGAAAGGTGCTTTTGTCATTATCACAGTGTAGTCTATAGCAATAAAGAAGGAAATACTCGTATTTTGTTTTTCTTGAGTATTATCAATCAGAGCATAACAGCAAATTCAGTGTGTGTGTGTGTGTGTGTGTGTGTGTGTGTGTGTGTGTAGCAGTCTTATCAAAGGGCCAATATTACCAAAATAAAATTACTCAACTAAAACTTGTCGCGACCGTCTTGAAAGGTGGACGTGCGATCTTGGCGCTCTCGCGTGATATCGATTTCTGAGATATTGTGTCACTTTTTCGGCCATTTTGGAAATTCTTTATATGGAAAGCTGCCTCTCGCCATCGTCTGCATCATCGTGTGTGATTTACGTGGAATTATCGCCGATCTTCGCCGCTGTTGGAGAATATTCCCTCTGTGATTAGTGATTAGTGCATCATTTACTTCTTGTGTGCAGTTGTGCGATCTAATGATTCGCTCCTGATACTGGACATAGCACGTCAGTCAATTTCTGATTCTAAGCACAAGTTCGATCTGCCACCTGATTTAGTTACTGTCTGGTCTGGCGCATTGAGTACAAGTCGGCAATTTCATTGGAAGGCGATTGGTTCGAAGCCCATCTGTGAAAACTTTTTTTTCGCATTTTTTGGATCATTATCCAGCCTTGATTCATAATGTCCGCAACCAAGGATATTTTATCTTTGACGGATGAAGAATTGATTGCAAGAAAGAGTTCTATAACTAAGAGTGATCTTATGCAAGCTTTAATGCAGTTGCGTTCATCTTCACGTCCCTCTGACAGTGAAATTGACATTGGTGCATTTTCGGATCTACTGGGCAGGGGGGGGGGGAGGAGGAGGGGGTGGGACGGGGAACGGGTGGAGGAGGGGGGAGAATGTTCGGGGACTGGGGATTGGAGGGGGAAGGAGCGGTGGGGAGAGTGGGGGAGGGCCCCGGATGTCGGAGGGACGGGGCAGGCTTCTGGGTGGGGGTTTGGGGGAGGGAGGGGATGGGGGGGTAAGTGGTCCGCGGGGGGGGTGGGGGGGGGGGGAGGCGATGGGGAATGGAGTTGGAAGGGGGTGTGGAGGAGGGAAGGGGGATGGTGGGGGGATGGGAGGGGAAGGGAAGGGGGGGAGGGGAAGGGGATGGTGGGTGGATGGGGAGGCTGCGGAATGGGGGAGGGAGAGGTGGGGAGGGGGGGAAAAGGGAAGGAAGGAGGGGGGGAGGGGGCTATGGGGGTGGAGAAGGAGAGGAGTGGGGGACGGAGGGGGGGGACGGGGGAAGGGGGGTTGCTGGGGGGTGGGAGGAGGAGGAACGGGAAAGGAAACGAAACCAAAAGAAACAATTGATCCTCTTTTATTGAAATTGGACAGCTTTGCTGAGGAGAACAATAAACTGAAAGTCAGATTACTGAATGTGGAGAACGAACTAAAGGATATCAAAGAATTCAAAGAAGACGTAACATTAGATCTATTTCAAGAATTGTCTGAACGTTTTCGCAAAGAGAAGAACGTTGTGATTTCTGGAATGGAAGAATCAACTACGGCTCTCAAGATGACAGAATTGTTTTCGATCGGTCAAACAAAAGTGTGACGCATTGCTAAAGATTCTGGGTTCTTCCGTTGATGATGTTGAAGAGATTCGACGACTTGGTAAGGCTCCATTGTCTGGCTTTCGACTTACGCTGGTCAAGTTCAAGTCGATGATACCAAACACCTTGTTCTTCGTAATTCAAAAAGCTCCGTGATCATGCAAACTATAAGAAGATTTACATCAATCATGACAGAACGCGTCGGCAGCAGATGATTGACAAAGATTTACGTGATCAGCTAAGGCATAGAAGGAGTCAACAGGAAGACGTCGTCATTTACAAAGGGAAAGTTGTGCATCGTGATGAAATTCAAAATTTTCATGCAAGATTTTAAGATCTGTTTGTAGTAGTAGTATGAAGCATTTCCCTAAGTTCATGTTGCTTCATGCTCAATCCCTTCTAAAGAAAATCGATGAATTGCGTATTATTGTTTCTATGAAGCTGCCCGATATTGTATGTGTTTCCGAAACGTGGCTAAATGACTCGGTTACAAGCTTCTATGTTGATATTGATCATTTCGCTTCGCTCCGATGCAACCGCCTCTCCCGAAGAGGTGGTGGCTGCATGGTTTATGTTAGAAATACCTTAAATTTTGAAGAATTTGTTCTTCCTGATGCTATACCCTCAGGTATTGAGTATGTGCTATCGTCATAGAATCCATTAAACTTTTTGTTCTGACTGTATACGTAGAATCTCAATGCGTGTACTCATACCGAAGTTTTGCTTTTCTTTGTGAACATCATTGACAGTTTTATGATTCAATTTCATGACTTCCATGTTATGATCTTAGGTGATCTTAATAACTTAGATACCAGCTATCTTTGCACAGAACTTAAACTTTCAAATATTGTTAGCAAACCTACTCGCGGTAACAGTGTATTAGACTTTATCCTTGTGTCAGATTTTTTGTCTGACATCTACCTTGCTGACAATGTGTGTTACAATTCGCCTCTTGGCAACTCCGATCATCAGATATTATGCTTGTCTCCAGCTCCTGATCCTCTACAGAACTCTAATCCCAGTCCCCGTCTTGTGCCAGTATATGACCTTCGTCCTTCATCCATACTAAAACTTCGAGAAGCTTTTAAATGTTTCTCAACTACTGAAGGTCAGTCGATACTCAGTACTACCAATGTTGATGAGCAATGTTCTCTAATTCTTGGCTGTCTACCCAAATTAGTGGATACTTATGTGCCTCTATCGTATGTTTATCTATCTACGACAGACAAAAAGTGGATGACTCCAATTACAAAGAGCATTATTAATTCTAAATGGCAAGCTTGCCGTAATCGTAATTGGTCGGTCTACAACAAGCTGAAAGAAAAGCCAAAGATGAAATCTTACGTGCAAACGCAAGTGGGCAGACAAGCTAAAACGATCCAGCAAAAGTATTTGGAAAATTTCTGGTGAACTCATTAAATTCCTCTTCTCGCAATACTGGTCTGGTCGAACAATTATCACATTGTGGCGATAAGCATCTTATTATCTCCACCATTCGGGACTTTCCTCTCAAATCAAGTGAACATATCTGTTTCTAGAGATTATGAAGAGTTCGCACCATCTCGGATCATGCTTGTTAATGAGCCATAGGATTTTGACATTTCTCCGTTATGGGTTTTATAATATCCTGTCAAACTTAAAGCCTGGGGTTTCAAAAATCTCTGGACAATGTTCCCAATTCGGTAGCCGATCTCCTTTCCGTTTATGTTTGCTCCATTATCAAGAACTCTATTAAATCGCACTGTTTTCCATCTTGCCTCAAAGTCGGTGTCACCATTCCAATACCCAAATCAAGTCCTGCTAAAATTGGTAACTTGAGACCTATCTCTATTCTACCTACACTAAGTAAGATCATGGAGAAGTGCATTTACAACAACTTACGAGATGTATTTATACAAAACTACGATAAACATCAGCATGGTTTTCGCCCTGGTGCCTCTACTGTGACCGCCATCATATCGCTGCATGAATTTGTGTCAAGCAAAATCGACGACCCCGCAGTTCAAGGTATCGCCTTGATAAGCATCGATATTTCAAAGGCCTTTGACTGCATTTCCCACAACTCACTTACAAAGAAATTGATATTGGATGGTCTACACACGGTTTCGTTTCATGGTTGGAAAGCTACCTTATGAATCGCCATAACTTCGTTCGTGTCGATGGAGAATACAGTGAGGCATACAGTATACTATCCGGTGTGATTCAGGGATCGACTTTAGGTCCTTATCTATTCTGCATGTATACAAATGATTTTTCGCCGTATTATGAAAGTACGCATGTTGTAAAATATGCCGATGACATTTATCTTGCAGTTTTGTTGTCCGACGATACTTCACCCACGAATCCCGTACTATAATGGAAATCGACAATGCGGAGAGATGGTGTGCTTCTAAGGATCTATGCTTGAATAGAAGGAAAACAAGGATTATGTTTTGTGGTCGCAATTTTTCGGTTGATATTCCGAGCGACATAACTGTTGTGAATAACTTTCAGATTCTGGGTGTGAGTTTTGACCAAAATCTCAGCTTTGCTCCCTACATCAACAAAATCAAGTCCAAAGCATCTTCCCGATTCCATGCTCTTAGACAACTACGCCCCCTTGTTTCACAAGCAGAACTACACAGTATATATGTTTCCTACATTCGCTCTATAATGGAGTACGCTTGTCCCTGTTTTTGTGGTGTCAATGTCAAACTTTCCAGCATGCTAGAACGTGTTGACAAACTAGCCCACAACATTAGTTACTTCGGTGAAAGTTATGACAAATGTGACTGTTTCCGCAATTGTATTGGACATCGTCGACTCTTGCTAGCTAAGAATTTGTTTTTGAAAATTTGTCATAACAGCGACCATGTTTTGTCTGACTTCCTACCGTCAAAACTTCCGCATACTCAGAGATTCCGATCGTTCTTTTGCCGTACTCATTCCCGTTCAAGCTCATTTTTTCCTTTCATGACATGTTACGTTAATTCTCTTGCCTAGAAATAATTTTTGCTGTTTACTTGAATTACCTCATTCTATTGTAACTATATATTTTTGTAACTTTCTGGCAATGCATGTTTTTCATTCACTCAAATACAAACAATACTACTACTACTACTCTGATTGAAAATACCTACATTCATAAAAAATTGGTATTTGTTTTAGATTTCGAATCTACTTTCTAATCGCATTTACTTTTGACCATTAAACTGGATTCAATGTGTCCATGAGCCAAAAAGTATTGATGTTCTAGGATTCATTGGAAAAAAATTACTGTAGAAGCAATTTTGTGAAAAGTGACAAAATACCCATTTAGCCCCATGCCACGAGGCACTGACTTAATGGGGCTATATGGGGTATATTTTGACTTATGAAATGATGCTTAACAACGGTTTTATCGTTTCCTATACATGATTGGTTCATCAGGATAAGAAATTAAGGATCATATTACCGTATAACCTGCATTGATTGCAGTAAACAAGGTTTCTTTTACATAATTAAAATGGAATTAAAATATGGAATTAAAATACGATTTAAAATGGAATCGCCATGTTGATTATATTACAAAGAAGGCACTAAAAAGATTTTTCATTCTGTACAATCTTCGGCGTGCGGACTGTCCGACTGTATTATTGCGAAGGTGTTACATTTCATTTATTCGGTCTATTTTGACGTACTCGTACGCATGTTTTTGCAATATTTTGTTATGTTTCCGCAGTATTTCTTAAAGAAGCTCATCGCAATAGAAAAAAGAGCTTACGGAATTATTGGTTTGCCGTATGTTGAGGAACTTTCTCTTGCTGTTGTTTGCGATAAAACGTGTGAAAGTCTTTTTTCTAAAATTGTAAAATATCAAGAGCATCCTTTGCGTGAATTATTTTCCATCCGTTCTTGTCAAACGACAAGGTGTGAGAGCTACCAGAAGTAGTTGTATTTTGAATCCTCCGGCCACCAAGACTGAACGGTTCAGAAAGTCGTTCATTAGATTTTGTAAATAGTCTGTTTTTATGTATATTTTTACGACATTTTTTGCAGCCTTCTCTTCCTTTGTTTTTTTGTATATCTCGATTTATGTAATGTGCTCACCGAATTTGATCTGTTGAGACAATAAAGATATTATTATTATAACCTGAAAAGTCATAATTATCATATTTTATTTTGCACTTATTAACGCTAAATAATGTACTGGTATATGAATGTATTAGATGAGTCTACAAGATATGCTACTACAAACCATAAAACTCCTTTCATTTCCAAAATATCTGAATTATGATAAAGCGTATATATGTAAGAAAAATTACTGGCGAAATTTGCCCATGGCATAGGCCTAAGTGAGGAATGCAAAGGTTACCTAAGAGAATAGTAGCAAAAAACCAAGACATCTTTTTCTAATGAAAGAATGAAAACTTGAACATTTGATAAATAAGAGACGCCCTCGAATAAGAGACGCCCCTGAATAAGAGACGCATCAATCAGGGATCTGAAAAAAATAAGAGACGCGTCTCTTATTCAAAGAAATACGGTATCCATCGGAATTCATGTTGTCCCTTTGGATATGGTGTTCATTTCAGCCATTTATCCATATCGCAGCCCAAATCAACAATCTTCCACCTCTTTGATTCGCAGGCAATGCCAAATGATCAGAAATTGCGTCTGACTTCATCCAAACTCTCAAACGGTCATCGCGACTTCTGAGACAGACAGAAGTTTCATCACTCCAAACAACTCGATTCCATTGAGAATGTCATTGACAATGTTGCATCGCACACTTCAGCCTCAAACTCTTGTGGTTGGTGTTCAATTCGATCCCTGATGGCTTTTGAAGTGCTCACTTTTCAGGCGACGTCTCACTGGTATCGCAGAAAAGGTCGGCTGTCGAAGTGAACTCCTCAACTCGCCTCAAGACAGAAGAATCGTTTCTTGCCGAACGAATAATCAGATCCGATCTGTTCGAAAACTTGTCTTTTTTTCCGACCGGATCCTACTTTTCTGGAAAAAGAGAAGAATATAGTTTTCCATCTGTGGACGGTGGTCGTCGGTACGCCTACTTTTCGGCAAACCAGCCGTTCGGACTGTCTTTCTGACAAAAATGAGTAACTTTGCCCTTCAAAAGCACTGTTACAAGCTTCGAATCAGTCATCATGACATAATGATGAATTCAAAACTGAATGGAAATTTTGCTTGCAACTTATCTGAGTCAGCACTTTGATCTGGTTATGCAGACGTCCAGACACCATAGGAATTGAAGGCCTGAAATTGACCTCGTTATAGCGCCAGAAGATGTAAACAACTTTTCAATAATCAACAGAAACAGAAAATTATGCAATGAATCTGGAACATCATATTAACTTCCGTAAAAGTATTAAATGACTTCGACGAACAATACGGTACATCAAAAGATTGTTGAGAAAGCCCTTTAATTTGCGTCTGATTCATTGTCATTGAAAATTTGGGATTTCTAAAAGTGGCAATTTTCACATTTTGACCTTTGTCCACCTAAAGTAATAACGGATACGAATATACCATGGCTCATTGAAAAGCTGAGAACATAAGCTCTCGAATGTTGTATAGCTTATCAATGTAAAATATGATTGAAAGGCAGGAGGATCGATTGAAGTTTGACACAATTTGGGTGGCCCGTTTTTATGATCATCAACTCTTTATAAATCTCTCATATACTCTGAGAATTTCTAGCTGGAAAATGCATGCCAGAAATAATAATAGTGAAGATGCATTTTAGGAGTGGGGATATATGGGCACTTTTCTTAGATTCGCATTTCTCGGAAACTATCAATCGTGGGTCTAAATGGAAGTTAGGTAGTTATAATCTACATGAGCTTCGATGACCGGACAATCATAAACAGAATGAGAGAGAGACCCATAGAAGGCGTCTGATTTCATTGTCACTTCAACGATCAATTTTATACACTTTTATCCTTATCTTAATTCTTAGTGTGTGCACGCGAGTGTCTTCCTCGAATGAGCTCCGCTGTCACATGTGAAATGACCGTAACCAGTAATTTGAAGTTCATTCGAACAATGGGTCCTGAGCTAGAGGACGAAGAACTCAAATTGCGCATAAATATGATAAATACTCATTGTCCGCTGGCCATTTTAATCCCGCCTGTCCTGTGCTCTCATCCTCAAATGCAAAGTGCACTGTTGATTATGATAATGGGCTTCACAATGAGACCTTATTTGTTTATTCCTGTTGGATAATTGGAAAGTGCATTAAAATTTAGTTACATTCCTTATGCATCACCAGATCTTTTGAACATGTGAATTTCCTCGCGAACTTTTGATCTGTAGTATCGATACCCAATGATACTTCGATTCGTGAATCACGACCATTCGATTCGCAGGTTTGTAAAAATCATTAGGCCTACTTAGGTGACATCGCCACGCGTAATTACGGAGCACCCCCAAACAGTGGTTGAAAGCAGCTTATACTTCTACGAGTGTATGCGCGCTGCACTTAGAGTCAGCAATCACATGATCTGATGCTGTCAAAACATGGGTAATGTTTATGAATACGAGCGGGGTTTATGGTTTACTCGTCGTCTACAGTACGTTGTATGCGTTGCCGCTTGAACCGCTAAGCATGTTCTGTCTGCCCTGAGCATGAAATTAAGGTCACCACATGGTTTAGCCTCTTACATACAGACACATGAGACGCAAAATCTACATTACAGAACTGCCTACAGATGTTGCAGGAATGTCACGCACAGGCACGGATGTCTAGGTTCATGTGTAATCACGCGTACCGGTAAACTGAGCGTGGCGTCACCTAGTGTTACATTTGCGAAAAAATGTTTCTGCTGTATATTCTGTTTTGCGACTCGCGCTCCCTGAACTAAATCGTGACAACTTTTTACGAGTTGATGGTTGGTTGCAAATAACTTGCTAATGACGTAATCTCCATATGCAGCGATTTTTCGTGGAGCTCACAGTATTTTGAGGAATCTGTATCGCAAATTTCGCGAAATCTTGCCATATTGCAGCATCTCAATGAAGACTTACATTCTCATCAACCAACTATTATTCAATATGAAGCTTTCTCAGCTTTTTAACAAAAAAAACGCCTCAAATCATAAATGATTTGGTATATTTTCTGACATTTTCGGACAATCCTACACTTTCATTCCTGAAAATAAAGTTTCTCAAATACTTGATAAAATGTTCATATGATACTGAGAAAAAAATTCCGTACAAAAGAGGACGGCTCTTGATATTCCAGTCCAGCTAGAATTACATAAATCTCATTGAGTGCTAGCACCAGCTTTGCGAACAGCTTCGCAACGAGCGGTGACAGAAGGGTCCAAATTCATCTCTTTCCTTGTGAGCATAGCGTCGACAACACGAGGAGAAGGCCTTGGCGTTAAGTCCAGAGGAGGCTGAAAAATAAAAGAGAGATATAATACGATATCACTTTGATTTTAAAGATAGATAAAAACTCTGTGACTTCAGAGCACGTTCTAAGTGAATGTCTTGAAAATGTAAAATTATCAGTTGACAACGTTGGTGTCCAAAACTAAGCTTCTAGTGTGCTCCAAATCCCAGGACTGTCCGGATATTTCTATCCCAGGAGTTCAAACTGTTAACTCGCTCTGTGTGTGTTCTCAGTGCAACTTAAAACAGCAAGATTTCGTGGAACATTCACTTTTCAAACATCCTTCGTAAATGTAGTCAACGACTGTATGCTTTCAGAATTTTAAGATGTGTGTAATTCTTATCAATTATACAGCGGAGAAGGCATGAGCAGGTAGACGCATGATTTAATCAAAAGAAAAAGTTTATATGAAGAGACCAATCTGCCAAATTACATGTTATTGCAGCACGCGACATGTTGCACAGACCTGCTCCATCTTCAGGCGGATAATAAATGACGAGACAATTCGGACCGACAACGACTGGTATCATTCACTTTGACATGACGTAAAACTCAGCTGACATAAAGCACATACAAGACAGATAAAGTGCACTCCTATAGCTATGTACAAAGCTGTCTCTAAACAATAAAAGCAAAGCGTCACTTGTTGAGATTCATAAGAGGAAAGATTCAAACATATGTATGTACAGAAAAAAAGCGTAATTACAAAATAAAAAAAATAATCAAAAATTATATACACGTATGCAAAAACAAGCTTCTTGGGTGTCAATATTAGTATACTAATATTGAATCATATACTAATTTTATCTGTGGTTACGGATTTATTGAAGACCAAATTCTCTGATGCGGTATGGGAAATTCCTATAGAAAGATTGACAGAAGTTCTTGCTTTTATTCTCCAAAATCATTCCTTTCATTTGGAAGGAAGTTTGTTTTTATAGACAAAAGCGTGGACTTGCCATGGGATCGAAAGTGTCACTGATACTTGCGATTCTCGTGATGGGTTCTTTTTACAGATCGACTATTTTTCAACGAACACTGAACTACCCTCTCACGTTTTTGCGATATATTGACGATTGTGTTTTGGTGACAGAGGGACAACACAAACTTACAGACTATGATTTCCGAGGTAGATACTCTTCATCAAAGCATCAAATTTGATGTATGCACCCCAAACAGTGATGGCTACTTATCTGTATTGGATACAGCTATTTGTATTGATGGAGATGGTACTCGCACTTTACATCATCGATTCTATAGTGAGGAGACAAATGAAGGCATTTTCATCCACTCTTCGTCAGCCCTGCCATCTTCTGTGAAAAATAACACTATCATTGAAGAATTTCAACGCGTGGATGGACTTTGCTCCAATAATGAAGACAGGAGAACTGCAAGCACGAATCTCTGCCAGAAATTGAAGAGAAATGGTCATTCCCATTACAATACTAAACGCTGTTCACAGAAGGCCTTGGTTTCTCGTCGCTCAAATCATGCAGGATTCAGCGATTCGTGCATCCTAAAAGTTCCTTTTGTGAGTGACTAATTTAACTATGAGCCGTCGAATGATTAAGAAAACTGGACTTAACGTCGTGTTGTTCATCAGCAGTTTCCAACATATCAAGCAGCTAAATATAATACGACGTTACAGTAATTGTTTGACATGACATATATTAGCGTGGCCTTTCGTCGGTTCTCGTCTGATGAACACACCGGAATGACTTTACATGCAATTATTATTGATCAATCATTTTAACTGAACATGAACATGATATTGCATTGATCAAACAATCTAACTGAACATTGTTACTTGATGCATGAATGTACATGAGCTTGACATAAATATCTCTACTGAAAGCGCGCTACACCAAGCAATAGAATCAAAGACAGAGAAAAGGAAACGAAAGACAATAAAAATGACCACGGTAAAGACGAAGTCACGACGGAATATTTCTGAGTACATAAATCGGGGTTAAAATACTTGAATAACGAGGATTTCATGTATTCGACAAAGCATTCACAGTAAGCTTGCTATTTTCAGTACCAACTTTGCCGGTAGAGGAGTCCGGGATTTTATGAAAAAATCGACGCTTTGACGATCAGAATATCCAAAACTTTGCATTAGATAAGAAGTTCCGCATACTTTTCTTTCGACCGCTTATTGGGCACTAAAATATATCAGAATTTCGGCGTGAGAATTCGACAGAAGAAGGTATGTTATGCAAACTATCTAAATGAGAAAGCATCTTTGACATTATCAATGCACCGTCATGTCACCGAACCTACGAATTTCAAGACAACGATTCCAATACACCAAGTCAAGGACGAAGCCATAATGCAATTCAAAGTAGTGTGGTCATGAACGATCCACATAAGGATCTAAATATATTTTCATTTCTCAGAGTAAACAAATAAAACTTGAATGAAGCATGAGTTATCATAAAAATGTTTTAAAATATTACAGGATATCAAATTGTCAAAATTTCAGCCGGATTATATCGTGCTAGTAAGAATGACTTAAGCTATTGGTGGCTATTTTAAAAGAAGAAAAGCATTGCATCTAATAGCAAAAAAGAAGAAGACTTATCAATTCTCCATTTATCATACAAGTTAATGCACTCAACTGATATTAATAAGTCACAAATGACCCACTGACTTTCGATTTTGGCAATTGATTTATCAGCATTGCCAACCTCTAATCTCTTTTGAGGTGAAATTATGAAGATGCTGATTAATTACTTTACACGGTATCAAAATTTCTGTATGTGACCATTTTTCTCTTAGAAAAAAGATCAAAAGAAACTCATTTGCTATGGCGACGTTGCTATTTGGAGAATAAAGTAAAAAATGTCCGGCGCTTCGTTTACCGCGGACTTATTCATGGACATGCTTGCATTGGCAAGCGGTGGTTGATATTATAATGAAATCTCATCAATTCTTGTTTCTGGTTAATGGATGGACAATGGATCCTAATGCAATTCACCCTAGTATAAAATAGGGTTGCTGAAGCGGCTGTTGATATCAACGTCAAAGTTCATCTATAGTAAAAGAACGATCAAAGTGACGCTGGACAATATATATGGCACTGCTGTCTACATTAAAAATGCTTCAACGGAACGCCAAAGGGTCGATTCATGGAGCTAATGCAAAATCATTGCATAATCTACAATCTACAGAAAGGCGATATGCCGCATGCATAGTGCAGTGGTGGGCAACCAAGTTGGATGGCGGGCCACCAATTTTTAAAAGGCAGAAATAGGTTATGTTCAAAATTCATTCATTAAATGATTTTGAGCGCAATTTTAAGGGATGATGTACTATACATGTACATAGTGGAAGCACATGGCATAATTGTATTTGTGTATGTATGCAGAAGCAGTTTATTCAACTAAAATGTCTTTTAAGGAAATGTATTTTACATTTTAATATCTTTATGTATAATTAACTGTGAATAGGGAAAACTAATTCCGGAAGCCTTTTTTTGTGTTACTAAATTGTAGTAATATGACTTTATTGGTAATATGACAAAACTCATTCATGCAGTTGATGACTATGTCGCCTACATTCATGCTGAGAAGATATTCATTTCGAGTGGAACATGGTTTGAGCATTCGAATGAGAATTTTTGTGCCATCATATTACTAAATAAATCATTAGTTAATGCTTTTGCAAATTCTAAAGAAGATCAATCTCCAGCCTTTTAAAGGTCAAAGTCGGATACTGCCACTTTCACATTATCGATTCAAACAATGTCCGCGGGCCACTTTGGATATTAGAATCGGTGGTGGGTCACCCAACATGGGTCGGCGGGCCACGCGTTGTCCACCACTGACAGTGCATGCTTACAGTTGTATTTACTGGGGAGCTTCTGACAGATATTGCTATCACACTTTTTCTACACAATTAGATTTGAAGGTCTCCGTGGCACAGTGGCTAAGTGTTTGCCTAGCAATCTGTCCGTCCAGAGGTCGAACCCAGAAAGTGTCATTGGAAGTCGTCAGGAAGGACATCCAGACTTAAAGGATCACAACGCTCCAGATAAAAGTCTGACTATGTCAGCACCGTCCAAGCCCCCAACAAGGAGGAGTAGTGACGTTAAAACATTCATTCATTCGTCAACAGTGCTACATATTTAATGACACGACTCATTGTGATAACCTTCATTGGAATACATTATTAGTAGGGCAACCCAAGTAACATAAGCTATAATTCAAGCGAAATACAAGACTCTTGAAATTAGGATCGAAGTTTGCTATCAGGACTGTGATAATAGAGCTTAACGACAAATAATTCGTCCGAAACATTGACAAGCAAGCATCTGAAGCTGCAGCGTAATCGTATGACAATCATCACATCGTCTACTTCTGAAACGTTCAATCGTGATAAAGGATATTTGGTGGATAAAAGATGAAAGTCTATTCCATAGAGCAAGTTGATCTATCGTAGACTGATTGCTTTCTCAGCAATCTATTTCCTTATTTAGTAACTTTTCCTAATTTCACACTTTATTTCTTTCATATTTCTACTCCGCTTGATAGTAGCATGAATAGCTTTGAATTTCAGTACACAGCAATTAAACTTGAATAATACCTTTCTGTCAAGTGTTGCTTGTTATAAGTACCGGTAGTCGAATAGAAATTCAGTAGTGGCACTGTGATTGACTGATTGGTGTTGTTTTATGGCTTCACCTTTACCTCTGACTGCCTGAATACGAGTGAATCGCCCGGAAGCTTGCGTATAACAAAATGTCGAACGCGAGAATGGTTTTCTGAAGTATTAAATATTCATCGTCTATTCATGTTCTGTTCTCTGTCAGTCAATGACGTTCATGAGCCCTCATTGGTCGCCAATCAGTCAGTGGATAAAGAAGAATCGATAAAGCAACTCACTTGTGCTAACAAGGTCAAACTGTACAGCGAAAAACTGCAGTTTCTCATTGCACCGTCATTCAGTTTAATAATGAAGATGTTTTTCTTTTTGCCTTAAGAAATTTTGAAATTTAGAAAATTTCAAAACACCATGCATGTTCGACTGAAAAAAGCATTTTTTAGGTTGCATTTCGACATAATGGGATTCTTAATAAATTTCTTTTTCGTTGAAGGTCAAATCCACGCAAATTCGACCGCATTATATTGCAGAATCTGATGGCTATCCTGTTTGGTCACGCAATGGCAGGTTTCTGGAATTTTAGGGAACAGTTTGTGTTGCCCTTGTTTTTAGGCACTGGAAGCGACATTGAGTGGCGCAAGTGTGCGTGTGGCCAAGCATTTGACCAAATTACTCTTTTAAGAAGAATTGCTCACTCACAAAATCATTTTTTCAACATTCTTTTTACTCATCCTTTCCCCACCCAAGGCACATTCTAGCAAGCTAAGGATGGAGAAGTCTTCATACACTCGCAGCTCTCACCAGGTCAGGGTTAGCAACCTCCAGTGAGAGCAGTGGTACCTACTGAGGCGGACAGACTCGAACCCTGGACCTTAAGAACTTCCGTACCGAAGCGTGGCCTTCAACCAACTGAACTATCTAACCACCAAACAGCATAACATGAAAACTAGAGTTACAATGGCGCTATTAAGATTGCTAATTCAGAGCGATAACCAAAAAATGAAATGTTCATAGCTTACCTTTCTTGGCTTATCAATGCTCCTGCGAATAGAAGCAACAGCTTCCTTCTCTGATCTCGGAGGACGCCGCTTCCGTGCGTTTTCCTCGTCCGCGTTAGATGGGAGATCGGCTGGAGTTGCAGATTTCGTTTTGGTGAGTGGACCAGGATGAAAGCCAACTTGACAATGACTGATAAGGGAGAATGAGTCCGACTCATCGATAGAGCGGCGTCTGTGAGGTTGCAGTCGAGATGGCCGAGGTTGCAGGCGATAGCTGGGGATACTGACCCTATGAGGAAACAAAATTTAAATTGATGCACAAGAATATATTGAGAGGTTTTAGGCTTCCTATAGATATATGGACTGGGAACCCGAACCTGATCGCATTTACAATTATGTGTTAAATAATAATAATCCACATGAGACCCGTAGCATCTATTGCCAATATATTGGATTTGTGGTCAAATTTTAGATGAGCTGGTAAAGCTTGTACCGGTGTTACGAGATTCAGTTTCCCTAGGTTTTAGTTTCCGATCGGAAAATAAAACCATGGTTTTAGCTTCCTAGTAGGAAAATGATACCAGGTTTTATTTTCCTATTAGGAAACTAGAAGCCGCAACACCAGGGGAAAACCAGTGGGAAACTAAAACACACTTAAAAATGTTGGGTTTAATTTTCCTATCGGAATATTAAACCATGGTTTTAGTTTCCGGTAGGAAACTGAGACAGAGGGAGAGAGAGAACTATAACACCGGCTCATTTAAACAGCACTTCTATGATAGAAATTTAAACAAAATCACTATCCTACGTAGCATTTCTTGTGATGATAATTTTGATTTCATCTCGTCGAGTATGGTCAGAATGCACCCAAGTATCCCTATTGATAATCCCCTTTAAGTCATTGATAACTTTGTACAAAGATATAGGCAATATGTCAATAACAAGGATATGACTGTTAAGGAATTTATCAATTATATTCAGTTTGTATGTGGGAATTGATCATCTTCTAAAATTATCTCCGCTGAGATACAATATTTCCTGAGTGGCAACACTGGCATTCCCTTCTGATTCGGTTAATGATTGTTGGCTTCAAGTTTGCATCTTCAAGTTCGGTTCCTTCATGAATTGACCTCTTTTTTGCAGAAATCAGCGACTGAAAAGGTTCTTGAAAATCAAAATGCTTTTTCAGTATGAAAGATGATTCACAGCCTGCGACAGACGTCACACAACACAAGTCGAAGCATTTGCTATACAAAACACACATGAACAGTGTGCTACTTCATTTCTAAGCGCAAGTTGTAGATTTGCACACTCAAATTTCCCTTCGTGTGTGAAGAACACTTTAAAAACACGCTGAAATAATTCGCCCCAATTGTTATAAGCGCCAATTCATAACTTTTCAATAGGGAAGAAAGAGGATTTCATATTACTTTCCTTTCACGAAGGCAGCCGTGTTGAAACCGAAGAACAAAATGATGCACATCCAAATATGCAAAAATTTAATTTTCATAAAGATAGCGTTTACGCCGCGTCGTGCTTTCATGGACGAATAGATAATATTCGGCTAATAATTACTCAGCATCATTTTTCCATTTATTGTTCAGTTGTCGTAAATTATCAGAAGCTGTGCGGCATGCAACATCCACACGTAGGATTTTAGGCCCTATATTTCTGAGATGTCTGTTCAGACAATTTTAAATATTTGCTATTGTTCTATCAACATCACTAAGTCGTTAACGTCGAGTTTCCGCACTCAGTAATTTAAACGCGATTAGCTTAACCAAATTAGTTTAATTCTGACGAGTAACAAAACTCCTCGTAATGGAGAAATGCCTACATTTAGATATAGCATCTAAGACTGTTTATAAAGTGTGGCAGTGTGCAGTGTGTTTCCCCTGCATCAATCCAACGACTTCTTGTGACCATACGCCTGCAACGCGCTTCTGTGTTTTTGCAATTGCACTCACCGAATTACTTTTGTATTGTGAGTCAAGAAATAAAGATTATTATTATTATTATTATATAGAAAGGCAGTTGAAGATCTTCGGGTTCCGGATTTCAGAGGAGAATTTATCTTTCGAATCTGGTATGAACTCGCCTCGCGTGGGGATGAAACGCTCATCCAACTCGAATATCTTCGCTTTAAATCGGCAAATCTAAAAGACCAGCCCTTGATTTGGTGTTATTCCACTTCCTCATTCCTACCAGCTCTATTGATCTCACGAATGTGTCGCCTCATATTCGCTAATGCCAAAGGTATTCATTGTAAAGTTCTCAAAAAAAATCCACAAACCGAGTTTGTGTACTTAATTCTAATCATTTTTATTCATTGCAAAAATAGAGTGACTTTTTCTTCCGTTATTAATAACTGTACCTAAAATAATCGCTTGACATAGATTTGTGTCTTTTCAGATGAGTACGTAGATTAGAAGTCCATGGATCACTTACTTTAATATTTGGGGAGCATCGGGAGTTCCTGGCACCCTGTTCTCCGTGTCAGCGTTAACAGGAATTGGAAACAGCCGCTCATTTACTGTATATGAATAAATAGCTGGAAGAGAAAATATTCTATTTACAATGTGCAGATTCAGAAACACTTGAGGACTAATTACTTACGTTCTTCATTATCTTTAGCATCCATTATTTGATCAACAGTAAGTTGGCCGCTATAAGGTTGAATATCAGGCCGCTGACCAGGTCGAAGGTCATGCAAAACGTCCTCTATCAGCGATTCACTGAAAACAGAGTGATATACATTAATTAGTAATGCCTAAATTATCCGCTATAATTTCAGGTGTGTCACTAGCCAATACACACTAAACACCCATTTTAAGGTGCTCTCGTGCGTTCAAAGATTAGATAGGGAGCCATGATAATAAATCGGTAATTACAATGTAAATGCTACACTCCATTAACAAATATACTTAACTTGGTCATAGATACGGTTCACCATTGACCTGAATTATTTAGAGAAAAAGAAGACAATTCCATAAAAAAAGCTTTCGACAAAAGTCTTTTCAATCCAAACATAACAACAATCTTAAACTTGCTTGGTTTAAGATTGTTGTTATATTAGGATTGAAGAAAAAATTTTTTCGAAAGCTTTCCAATATATGTTTTTATTGGTCTTGTGTTCTTTCTCTTTAAATTAAATCAATCAACAGGGAAGTTGTGTACTTATGCATTACATTTTCCGATAACATGATATATACAGATATTGACTTTTTATTGACCTTTACTGACCTAAGCTCCTGTGAAAAATAATTATATCGAGCAACTTTCCTGCGTCTTATCTTTGATAGCAATTTTTTTACTCATCCCGGCCCAAGACGCAAAGCCATGCTATTAGGGCAGTCTCCACACCGCGCTCAGCAGAGGGTTAGCTATCTCTGGTGAGAGCGGTGGTACCTTCCAAGGCGGACAGACTCGAACCATGGACCTTCTGAACCTCAGCACTAAAGCGTGGGCCTTAACCAACTGAGCTATCCTACCACCTAATGGCAATGCTCACTGAACTACGCAACATCAATAAGGTTCCTGATTAAAATATGTACTCACTGTCGGAATTCTCTGGCTACGCATTCCTCTTTATTTTGACGACGAAATTGTCGCAATTCTTCGAAAAATTCCCCAGTATTTTCCAAAGCCTCCATCTTGCCACAATTCTCCAGCATTCCAGCGATCCAGTCGTATCCAAGCATTGAAGAATTCTTCGTGCATTTTTCTCCAGTCGATTGAGAGCGCTCTGTGTCACCAACATTGAACTGAACCCGTGTGGGAGTCTGAAAGTTCAAAGTTGCATCAGGCTTGCTGTGCAAGGTCACAAATATCTCAGTATTCAACTAAATGCTGATCAACCCACAGACCTGATTTTCCTTAAGCAGCATTTTGAATGAATTTTGGATCAATTGTGAGTTATACTTTAAACCTTGCCTTTGATTGTTAAATAAAATGAAAGCTTTTTCTTAGAACGATATTTCGGGGTTGTGACTCCATTCTCAAGTTATTCAAGATAAGATGATTACAACAAACATTTCTTTTCATCATGTGTAAGTTCAGAATGGAGTCACAGATGCAAAATATCGCTCCAATAAAAAATTTCAGAGTATTTCTGTTTAACAGTCAACAGCACAACTTGCAGTGTAATTCAAAATCGAAACCATCTCATTTCTCAAATTAGATGGTGTCCTTAACTTCAGTAGAATCGTATCAGTTTGAATTGCAAATGCACAAGTAATATTAGTCTTCTAGAACCGGTCGCAAGTTTGTATTTAACAAAACCGGCAATTTTTATTGTAAAACTAAGTTTGTAATTTATTTCATTACTTGTATCAAATGTGGAGTGCAGCATGTTGGTCTGACCAGACAGGAACTACATAGTCACTTAAATAGCCATCGTCATTCAATTAGTTAAAATAAATGGTCAATCTACTTTTGTCAGCACTTCTGATGCCAGTTTACAAATTATAGATCGAGCCCCGAAGGTGTCATTGGAAGTCGGCAGGAAGGGCATCCGGACTAAAAGTACTACAACGCTCCATAAGTCTGACTATGTCAGCACCGTCCAAGCCCCCAACAGGGAGTAGTGACGTAAAAAAAGCTGACTTCGCAAATGATATTTGATGTGGCCAAAAGTGTATTTGATGTTAATAAAGACTTTGCATCAAAGCTCTGAGTACTGTATCCTTTGGGTCTGAATGATAGACTACTTCGCCAAGGACGTGCTTCTAACGATACTGCAGATATAGCGCCTTTTTGTTCATCTTTTCCACGAAAGAGGAGAAGTCATGGTAGAAGACGCTCTGGTAGAACAGTTCATAGATCTAATCCAGAAAGCATCGCCCTCTTTTATTATTTACAATCGTGTTTTGATAATTGCAATTTTTTTTAATTTTTATTGTTATTTAAGAAAACTTCCAAAAGTTCATTGCGCAAATTGTTCCAGAATTTGTCCATTCTCAAGGGTGATATGCATGCCGTTACTTCAGCTTTTTTGTCTGTTTTTGGTAATAATAGCAGCAAAAGAGGACACAGATGTCAAAACGGCTATTATCGTTGTGTCTTATAATTTTATAAATATTAAGCGTTTGAATCTTCCGTCTATTTTAGATAATAAAAAAATCGTCTTTTGCCAGGCGAGTTTCAACGCGCTCACCCGAAGAATTTTCTACAAACTTGCGAAGTCGACATCTTCACGTATTTCTCATCACAGTAAATTGCTATCTCGTTTGTCGCCATCATATATTGGAAACATTTCAACTTCCTCTTGTATTTGTTTTAGCACACCTACTTTTATGAACTGTCAATATGAACTTATTGTAACTGCTTATTAGAATGAGATTCATGATGTTCATCTGATGTTATGTTACGTGGCACTAAATTTCGCATCCCGCAAATTTTACCATGGAATCGTATAAAAGCTGACTTGGTTTCTTGTGTACACATGCTAACAAAATGTCCAAAATGTTTAAGATTGACCGTGATAATCCTCATTGGCAAGCGGATTAAATATTGATATAGTGAAAACGTCTTCTAACGAGAGTTTGCATCGATAGGATCGCTCAACGAGAGTATGAACCATGTAGCTACATGATCATTTTGCTATTGAACCTCCTGATAGAGCGGCTAGTAATTTCGTTCATGGCAGAAGAGTTACGCTTCGATATACAAAGTTGGGGCAAGGCAATGAGCTATGTGATATATATGCTGTTTCTTTCGATAAAATTTGGGAACTGTAGACACTGGTATACTCACAGAATTAAATATTTAGTTTATCTGCTTCGGTTTGCTAGAAGTGTGATTAATTCGAAATCGACGGCACATCGAATAACTTAGTAAGTGGGCAAAAAAGAATTCCTAATGCCTTACAGAGATAGGAAAAAAAGTTGCTTGCGGATTAATGTGAGTTCAAGCAAAGTGCTTTGATTGCCACAATTCCTTCAGATTTGAAGAATTCAGATCATTGCGAACAAGTTTTCTCCATAATGTTGGCCCTTCCGATCATTATTTACAAAAGTAGCAGGCGTAGGAAAATTGGTTCACTTGATGATTTCAACATAGTCTTCTCAGCATTCCCTACTACACAGTGCATACACTGAATCAAATGTTAGCCAGACGATGCGTGTTTTGAAGTGATATCACAGCACGCACGCATCTCTCACTGGCTCTGGTTCCTCTGCTGACAGCTTATTGCCTGCAATTTCCAATAGCAAGCGATGCACAAATTATCTATTCGAGAAGGAGCAAGTTGTCTAATTCTGTGAAGTGCCATTTCGATATTAAGGCTACATATAACCCTTCCTTTCTAGGAAACCGAAGCGCGCGCAAATGAATATAATTCTGCGGTTTGACTGTTAAATCTTTCAGCATGAATTGCTCTGATGATTGCAAGAAGTTGCTTAATTTGTTTTGCGTCCCTAAGTTTTATAGATTTCCTGATAAGTTCAAGCTAATTGCAGTAGCGCGCAAATGTACACGCACACAATCCATTGTTCTAAATAAGGGCCGCACGCTGATAAGAGACTTCTTTAAACTTAATCGTGAAACTATAAAAATGAATAATGACTTTCGATGCTTTTGGAGTATATAATTGATTGAAAGAGTTTTCAAATATAGAAAATAAGAGGAGGCTTAATAGCGAAGTCCTTTCAATAAAAGTATTCGACTTTTCTACGTTGTATGAGAAAAAACCTTAACCATGCAAACATTATAGTGCAATTGTCTAGATTATCGAGTTGGTTTTCAACTCCACGTCATGAAAATTCCTCCATGTTGCATTAAATAAGACACTTTCTTTGCTGATAAAACATACAAGAACTATATTTGTTTTAGTTTGTAGAAAAGTCTAAAGCCGCAATGAAGCTTGTCATCCTCAAGATTTTTGTTGTTTTTGACGGTTTAGCGTTTAAGCAAGTAAAATGCATACATGTTTGTGTAAATACAATCCCCTATCGGCTGATTTGTTATTGTGTCACTGTGAGTTTGTTTTTATGAAGTCATTGTTCCCGAATAGGAAGTTCAGACTAGCTAGACGGTCATCTAATACCACCCGATACATTGATGATACATGTCTGTTCAACTATAAGAATTTAGGTACTCTGTCAAAAATTTATCCCACCGATTTGAAAGAAAGGAAATGGTAGAAAACGTAGCAAAGTGAGTCAAGGTAACAAAATTAAAAATTAAAAAAAAAGCCACCGACTAGGTGAAAATTATGATTTAGAAGAAATTTTTTATATCCTAAAATGTCTAAAAATTTAAAAATACTTACTAGAAGGACAAACTACGGTTCTCCTCTCCTCATGTGTAATGAATTGGCGAGTAAGTCGTTCTGTTCAAAATTACTTATACATTGAAAAGATTCTATTCAACGGTCTGCCAATCAGATGATAAGAGGACAGGTCTGTTTCTAATCAAAATACCAGATCTAGCTAACACAGCGGGATTACGCTATCTATAATCTACCAGGTGTGCAGGAGAATTAATATTAGTTCCCTAAGCTAAAACGTGAAATAGAATTGTACAAAATATGCATACAAATTATTTGACTAATTGTAAAGAGGTCATCAACAGGAACTTGATCAGGACGATCGCGTTTCGACCGCTAAATCCTGGACGCTCAAGCCCAACCAAGCGCGGTCCTGTACATTTAAGATGCACAGCCTCAAAAATTAAATTTACAGTAGAGAAAAATTAGCATCTATCAAAAAATAAAATATAGTCACTATTGACTGAAATGTACCCCAGGCATTTGAAAGAAGGACAGAGTCCAGCCAGCAGACGTCACAGCGTCGAATATGTCGATGTCATAAGTCTATTCCTTGCAATTGTATTTGGTTTCCATCTCAGATTCAGTGCGAAGTAGAATTCATAATACATTCATGTCATCGCCTAGCAGTGGAGGAAGGATAAAAAGATCTTAAAAGAAATGCACGAAAGCGACTGAAAAAGTGAAAGGTACTAACTGCTATATCCCAACTTCACATAAATTGCTACTGAAATATGACTTTGGTGAAGAAAATTCCTTGGGTCATATTTACCAAGACTCAATCATGAAAAATATACTTCCTATGTTATTTCACAATATGTAAAACAGCAAAATAGAGTAAAGATATCTCTAACCAATTCAAATGATCTACAAATTATACACCAAATTCCGATGTGTGCTTTGCTTAAATGAGAAATTGCGACTTGATACTACTTCAGGTCACTACTTGCCATACATTAAAATTGAGCGATACTACTTAAAATTGATATTTGTCAAAATATTAATTGGCACTGAATAAACTGACTTACCGTTCTTCGTTGTACTACAGATCGGTGTAGAATAGATCGCACTCCTTGGCTATCATCCAAATCAACATTTTCAACTATGTGTTTCGGACGCCTAAGATTCCCTACATCTTCGAGCAATGTTGTGGATAGAGAATCATCAATAGTTGGATCTGTGAGATCATTGGTGCAGCTATTGTCATTATTCTCTTTCTCATTTGCAAGACGCAGTGATTTGGGTGACAAGTTGACAAAAGAAACACCTTTGGCTTCAGGAGTCGAACTTTGATGACCTGAATCCATCTTTGCAGCTAATTTCGACCTGGCTTTTTGTAGACCTCCCTTTATCTCGAGATTTCTTTGCTCTTGCAAGCATTTGACACCTGAAATATAGAAGGTAGAAGTCACGCAAGCATAATTTTCTATTTCAATACACTAGGTACTAGTCTTACTTTCAACAGCAGTCTCCGAGTTTTGACAAGACTGTTTAGTGTGAAGACGATTAAATGAAGCCTGAACCGCAGCTTGTCCAGCCTTTAATTGCACCAAAAGTTCTTCATTCCTACATCTCAATGGTGATGACATCACTGAAAGAGAATAAAATCGAAGATATCACTGCAGACGGAGTTAATGCAGGAATTAATGTGCGACCTCCACGTTTCTGTTGAAAATAAGTTGCTTAGGATCAACTGTGAAATAGTCGCTAACTTCAACACAGACTTCGTCATTATTATTCTTAAGATATCGCAGATATCAGTGCATCAAAAGATGCTAAATTGCTACAATTATTTCAAAAGTTATGGATGACGGAGTTCAATCTTAAAGATGTGGCATCATTTGCTCGATGTTGTCTTAACCCTAGGACGTACAAAATGTTTTTATGTCGACTTTGTACAATGAGGTCATTTTGACTCATTATTTTTTCCAGCATTAAAATTCGATTATTTTAATTTAATTAAACCAGGAATTTTTCTGAATCATGCTGTATTCAAGAAATTCTCAATTACTTTATGTTCATGTAGTTTGAAGATTCATCACTTGAATTAGGGCCTACATGTACATTGTACATGTACATTTGGTATAGAATATCAGTACATCTAAAATAATGATGGAAATAATTTCCCTTTTGCAAAATAAAAAATCAATTGTTCCAAGAATGTTATTATAATTATAAAAATATTTCATTATACTCTGGTTTCAGAATACGGGATCATACATATTTTCTTCATGTAGTATTTACGAAAACTTGTCAATCAGAAACACAATTTGAGCAGAGATGAATCGTGTGGAGACGTGCTTTCCACAAACCCATTTTTGGCAAATGTCACACTTGTTCGATGTTCTGTTTCGATTTGAGGAGTCACACATTTGGCAGTTTGCTCTTTTGCACGAACCTCGCCGTTGAAAGTTGTCACAATCTGCCGCACACAACGCACGGCGAACTGTAAGAGGAAGTAAAGAGGTGTAAAGAGGAAGCTTCAGCGCGTTCTTGTTGGTGCCTTGAGATCAACATTTTGCTCAATTCGTAAATGAATTGGAATCGCGTTTTTGGTTCAGAGCTGATCTCACGCCATAAAATAAAAGCATTTAAAGCGGCAATGTCCAAGATATTGCAAAACACTCCAAGCGGCTACCGTCTCGACGCCATTTTGGTCGTGAAGTTACGTAACATTTGATCTCCCGTGTCCACGCTCCTTTGAATTTATTATAGTTCAAGATGATGTGAGGCTTTCATTTCGGTGATTGGTCGACTGTATCACGAAAATTGTTCAAAGACAAGAGAACAACCACTTTCTTCCTTTTAGCAACGTAACTCACCAACACGGCATCTTTGTTTTCATGAAAAGCAAACAAGAACAAATAGAGAGGACGATCACCTAAAGTTAGTTCTTTTTGGTATTTCCGCTCGATGTGATCTGATAGTCCCCAAAAGCGTCATACCTCTAGCACGCAAAGTGCGAGCCAGTTTGAGAGATGTAAAAAAGTTGTCTGTAACCACCGTGCATCCGCTAGTTCTGTAATCTTCGGTTAGTTTGAGAACCACCGACTCACCAAGAGAGCCTTCCTTCACCTCATTCTCTTTTCCGAGATATGGATTCACAGAAAGTACGAAATGTGTGGAGGAATCGGCAGCAATCCAGAATTATATTCCAAATTTTGAAGGTTTCTGCGGCATATATTGCAAGAATGGGCATCTGTTTCTTGATGGGAAGAGTTGTTCGTCAACCGTTATGCATTCATGAGGCTAATAAAGGCGAGCTATTGCATTTTGAAAGAGAGTAAACACTTCCCTCACAGAGGCGAACTTGTCAATTCTGTAGCGTGCGTTCCGGGTAGATTTATCATCGAAGCGTAAAACTCGCAAAGTTGTCTTGAAGCGTTGAAATCCGTTGAAACGACACAAACGTCAGTGATACGTAGACAATGACCGTGCCACTAACCTGTAAATACATACTTTCTCCTTGCTGACAAAATACACTTCTGAGCGTCAGTCTGTTTATATCCATCACACAAGACAATATAGCTATACCAGTATGCAAATCTAGAAATTTACTAGTAACTTGTAATAGAAAGTTTGTTCATGTGTCATTCTTACCTATAGTAATGTAAAAAGTTCGTGCTTTTCGTGTTAGAAGCTGACGATGAAGTTCGTGTTAGTGTTCGTGTCGTGCTGAGGCTAAATTTCCGAAGAACGCACACATCTAATCTACAGATATTCGAAAACTGGCAGGTGGATCGTGCCTCCAAGGTTGACTGTCATCCAATCAGTGCTTAGGGACGTAGAATAATGTATAGATATCTTATTTTTCAGTCTAGGCTGGGCATCAGCTGATTTTCGATGAAATTTTGAACGTAAAATTTTGAACGTAAAATTTTGAAATTGTCAGTTTGAGTCAAAATGACCTCATTGTCCAAAGTAAGTAAACTTTCTGGAATTCCTTTCACAGATGATATTGGGAGCTTAAAATTTTAACATTTATAATTGAGAGCATATCATGAAATGTCAGTGAGTTTCATATGAAAAAAATGAGGATTTGATGTTCTGTAGACATTTGAATTCTCAAATGAGTCAAAATGACCTCATTGTACGTTCTAGGGTTAATGGATTGCTCATTGAAAGATATGAGAGTGAAGTGACCAGCTGATCAAGAAACTAAATCAAGAAATTATTTCCTATCTTATCTTTTTCGAGTGAAATGAAGTAAAGGATTGCACTATTTTTGTGAAGTTATTCTTTTCAATTATCATGGATCTTCAACGATAAATGCCATGGAATGGAAATTGCATCTTGAGATAAAAAATACTTTAAAGCTAATATGAAATCTAAGTTGAACGTAAAACCTTAAGATAAATGCATAATCATAAGAGAAGCAGTTGAGAGTTACATAACTATAAATCCGAATATCTGTTAGCTGATACAGCAATGAACGGTCTTCTCAAAATATAAAACATGTGATAAGAATATATCATATTTGAAGCTATGTCAAATATAAAATGATTCAAAATAAATTGGACGGTAAATGCCTATATTGGTGAAAGTTTTTCATATCGACGAAAATTTGAGGGAGAAAGGCAAATAGCTTCATAAAACCTAGCAGTATGACATAACAATTTTGTCGCTGAATCAAAACAACGTCCTACGCACACAAAGACGTGTGTGTATAAATTATGAACTTCAATGATAAATTCTAATTAATTGTAACAAAATTCTATCTAATATTTGGATACTCTCTTCCCATTCTGAGACTGTTCTAACCTACATACAATCATACATGCAGAAAGTGGAATAACTTGATTATGCATGAGTTGTACGCAACACTGTCTCTACCTCTTCCGTGCACTTATCTACTGATTTTTACTTCATTGCATTATTTTAATACTCTAGCTTTTGTCAAATGCCAATACAAGTCAATAGAATGTCAATACAAATCAAATGCATGTCACATGAAAATTGAAAATGCAATATGGAACATGTATGGACAATACCGATGCCTTTGACATACATGAAAGTCATATCTAACATTTTGAAACACTCTCCGAATACAGTCAGTTATCTGGATGACATTTTAGTGTGTGGGAAAAATACGGATGAACATGACCGAAATTTGAATTTAATTCTTACTCAGTTGAGAATATACGGGGTTAGCTCAAATGATAAGAAATGTCAATACAGCCAGGAACATGTACAATTTCTGGGTAGGATGCAAGGATCAGATGGAGCTTCTCGATTACAGTCTAGTCTCGATTTTAGAAGCCGAATTACCACATGATAAACAATCACTGCGTTCATTAATGGGCATAATCAACTTCTACAGAAATTTCATTCCGAATGCCTCAGGGATTGCATCAAATTTATATAAACTTCTGAACGATAAGGTTATTACGTGGACTGAAATTCATACCAAAGCATCTGAAAGCTTGAAAATGCTTTACGCACTTACATACCTTTGGCTTATTTTGATCTCCATGTAGATACTCAAACATTTCTAACTACTGATGTTTCAGGCAACGGAATCTCTGCCATTTACTCTCAGCAGAATGATTGTGGAAATGGTAGGTCAATTTATTTTCTCAGTTGGAAATTGTGAGACAAAGAGCGTAGGCTACTTACTCAGTTTCAGAAATAGTTTCTTGCGGTTTTGGGGGAACCTTATCATTACCTATATGGTAGACCTTTCACGTTCCGAACTGACCATCAATCAGTGTTTGCGACAACTGTTGTGTATCGGTGTTGAAGGAGGGACAGCACCATGTACAGTCAAAAGGAGGGCTACTAGACTGTTGCAGTGCAACTATCAAGTCTAATACATTCCTGGTAAGAGTAACCATGTAGCTGATGCTCTGTCTAGGATTCCACAACTGAATTGCGACTCACACTTACAACTCTCTGCTGTGAGTTTGCAGAACGATTGTTCGATTCCAGTGTCGTTGAGTGAGTTGAAAGAAACTACGCAGTCTGATGAATAAATACAAGAAGCTATCAAACTGATGGATAATGACAGGCCTAATAGGAAATCACGAGTTCCGGATCTGGCCCAGAGATATTGGAATGCGCGCAATTAATTATCTTGAGTTTCCCATATTTTATTAAGATATGATAAAATCATTGCATCGGTCATTTTAAGGGACCGTGTTGTTGTTGACTTAGTTCATGAAGGTCATATAGACATCACAAAATGTAAATCTCACATTCGAGAAGTTTTCTGGTGGCCATGTTAGAATTCTTTTGTGGAATAAGAGTAAAACACAAAACAGTGTGGTTGTTGTCATGAACCTCATGAGAGTCACCTGTTCAAGTCCCCAACAATGTTCACAAGGCGTGGCATCAACTGTCTCTTGATCTTAAGTGACCAATTTAATTTTGGATTCTTCGAACAGAACTTGAATTCTTTACGTTATAGCCTTGACTTTTATTCAAAATTTTCTACTACTTGTGTAACCTCAACTGTAACTTCAAAGAAAATTATTCATTTTCTGAGTCACAGATATTCTATGTTTGGGAATGGTAAGATTTTGATAACAGATAATGGTCCACAATTCATTTATCACGGATTTGAAAGTTTCTTGCGTAGTCGTGGCATTGTGCAGATATTCATTAATTTTCAACGCACAAAGTAGCAGTGTAGTAGAGTGAAAGTGTAAAAATTTGTATAAAGTCACTGAAAATGCTGAATTTGTAAATGGTGATAGGTCACAGGAAAAGCTGAATTTGTTTTTGCAAAACTGTAATTCTATTAAACACACTTCAACTGAGAAATCAACATCTGAGATTTTATTTACTTACAAGATGAAAACAAATTTGTGCATGATTTCTACCGATGATAATATAATGACTGACATCGGGAATTTATTGTAGCCCAGAACTACGTCAGAACGTAGCGCAAACAAAAGACGACGCCCAAGGTGTGAGCACAATTTCACTGAGGGTGATTTTATCATCACCAAACAAGGGAAGAACAACTTTTCAAACAAGTTAGCACGTTTGCTTTTTGGTTGAGTTTGGTTATATCTTGAACACAAGAAATATAAAACATAAGGTACAGGCAACACACTGGTCAAATCCGTGGACTCGTGATGACTCAAAGCAAACAACTTTTAGTAGGCAAATATCACCTAGAAATTTGACTAAACAGACACTACCTATAAATAGACATCCCTATGTGAATATTCCAACCAGGAACTGTGAACTCTCTGAATTTCCTGAATCTCCAGTGAATGATGATTCAGTGAACTCTGTGGGTAATGATGATGTACTAAGTATCGGTGATATTCCTGACTAGGCACCGATAACGAGTTATAACTTCGTCTAAGTTTTTCATCACATGTGAGATGCATCTGTCGACACCGTCAATTAGTAAATTCGATCAGGGGTCGTATTTTTATAGTTTATCATGCTTCTTACTAAGATATTGTTATCGTTGCAATGCAAATAGATTTTTATACTCCGAAACTCCAAGTGAGAAATTGATTCTCTCGCTGCATCGACTCTGATTTCGTAATACATATATATATATATATATATATATATATATATTTTTTGATATACTCTGAGGGCCACTCACCAACATGCCTATTTTAAAGTCACATGGAGGAAAGGGGCTGTGTCCAGTGGTCATGAAACTTCTACACAATCTTTATAACGTTCTAGTAATTGTTGTAGAGTGAAAAAAAATCCGATCTTGTCAATATAAATTAGAGCTTGAAAGAAAAACAGGTTTTTGAAAATGCGATGTTTCTGTGGTCAAACAACATCGATTTGAGGAATTTTCAGCAGGAATAGATTGTCTTCGCCATTATCTATGTATTCCATTACTATATATTCGTAAAATTGTTCGGGGAAAAGATTCCATATTTGTACGTATACCCAAAAATATATAATATTCACGATTTTTAGAACTTCGTGGTGGATACGGGGTCTATTGAAAATTACTTCATTTTCTCTGTGGGTGTAAAAGTCATGGATTTTTTGTGCGCATTTCGAAAATTAATTTTCAGCTGTATTACATAATTCGATATCAGAAAGTTCGAATCTGCTATTATTTCATAAATATTCCCTCAGGAAATGACCGTTAATTCATCCCAAAATCGCTTGCTTTCATATACTTAATGTATCTGAGGGCCAGTGGGTATACCATATGTATCTCAGGGCCGCAAAATATGTGTACTATGTGTATGTGAGGGCCAATGCGTATATCAAATATATCTGAGGGCCCTCTTAAGTTTGTATAATCCATTGCCTCACCATATTGAGTACTGATGAGCGTATTGAGTTCCGATAGCTTAACTCGTTCAAGACTCTAACCGACAAAGACTACGTGTAGGATTCATCCTGTCTATGGACACATCGTTACTCCTACAATAGAGTAACTATAATGAAGAAAAGGTGCACTCATGCAGCGTACAAAAAGTTCATTGTGCTTCTTATAAGGGCATCAATCTTTATAACTGAGGAGTTTGACAATGCAATAATCACAGGACGTGTTGCGCAAGCTTATATCAGCTAAGGTCATGCAGATAATATAATTGAATCAGCAAAGGACGTGCACCACAGTTTCTGAAGCTCAACAGGTTTAAGGTCTAATATGCGTTTCCGGCAACACTTCAAATGTATCCAGCGGATAATACACATATGTGACACACAAATTACAGATTTATTTGTGATGCCTATGTATTCATAGAATAAGCGATGTTTGAGACTCTGCATTTTGCAATATTTTCTCCACTGTATTAATAGAATTTGAAAAATTCTAAATTCTAATTTGCTGTTTTGACCTTTATGAATAAAACTGGTTGGTTTTACATCAACCATAGCTACTGGTTTACTAGAATCCAAAAAGTTACAACATTTTGATTGTGGTAAGTGTTTTGTTTTACTATGTCAACATATAAATAAATATTTAAAATCTTTGTATGAATATTCGCATCCATGTGGTTTCTATATCAACGATCTCTAAATTGATTATGTATTTGCGAACAATATAGAATTGACATTTATGAGAGTGTAATGAGAGACTTAATGGATAATGGTAGTGAACAGTGAAGCGGATTTCTGTATTTTGACTTTTTCTTTTAGCTTGATTTTTTATAGTTGTTTCGTCTTACATTTCTGAAAACCTGACTTTCCTTCTTTTTGATAAATGTTTATAAGTGAAGTGTATGGGAGAGCTGTAGTAATCTGATAAGCTTTTAATCTCCAATAAAATCAATCAATCTACATGAACAATCTATTTTTCTAATAAGATAACTTTTTATAACATAACCTCAGATATTAAATAAAACATTCAACTTTACACAGATTTTTTATCCTTTTTCACTTCCTTTTAATGATTGACAGTAATATCAACGAAATCTAGCTGACTCAGTTGATTTCGTTAGTTAGCTACCAAAAAAAGTACCGAGTATAGATCAAAATCATCTCTTATTATTTCGGATTGGTTCTAGTGAGGGTCCCACGGGAATTCACGAATTACCTAGCTCCAAATTATGCAACAATATTTGATAAATTTTGATTTCATCAAAACTGCTAGTATTATAATAAGAATGACAGCTTTGTGGCATATCCGATATATTCGTAGTAATATCAGACATATTACATCACAATGGGAGCTAGCAATATATATTTTGTGGACATGTACACTTAGGTCTATATAAAAACTTGTAGAAATTTATATTTATAAAGAAGGCCCAATATCAAATGTAAAGATACATGCTGAATATTAACTAGAAAAATTCCAAGGTATAATCCGTGTATGTGGACATGTGAAATTGAGTTCATGATAAAATTGAGGAACAATTTGAAACTTATCAATCACAGAAGTTCACAAAACTGCCTGGTGTTTGTTCTTGCGTCTAGTTCCATGAAAATAGCTTTTTGTCTAAGGAGTGGTTATTGACACGTGGATGCATAAGTTCGGGTAGATGTAAGCGAATCTATTGGCAAATGGCTATACACAGGCATCGGGACGTGGAAAAAGTGGACCAGTGACTATATAACTGGTAATCACAAATAAAATGTTCTGCGAATAGATAAAACTGATGTCAGGGTTTTTTCAACTTCCCTATATGTTTGATTGATATCGCTCAAGCTCATTTGAATCTTGATCACATCTCTTCAACAACCGTTGTGACATTTGTAAAAAATTTTGAATTTCTATAAAATCTTTGCGTGTTTTAGGCCAGTGTATAAGTGTTGCATGTTTTTTCAGTATTTACTTAGAAATTATACATTCTGAGAAAATTAGTTGTTATAAAATCTATGTCGTGGCAATGGGGATTCTGGTCTGCCTACAGTACATTCTGAAAAAAGTATGTACGCTAGTTGTTGATGCTACAACTTGTCATCTATCGTTTTACTTTGCATATCGCAATGTAACAAAATGGCCGTATCTCAATGTTGATAACATCTTGAAATCCCTTTACTATCTAAATGAATTTTCGAGCATCTAGGCGGCCTATCCCAGATGTTAGTATAGCCTATCTATCAGTCAATGGTATAAATCATCTGACCCAGGAATGAAAGATAGTACTATACTGAATTAAGTCAGATAATGAATTTGGGTACGTACATTCTAGATATCAATAGACTCAGCCTTCGGCTTCGTCCATTCATATCTAGTTAGCATCACCCTCGTTCATTATCCTGTACCGGTGCATGTTACGGTATGGATCAGGGCGTGCGGTGAGTTTTCATATAGGCTTAGGGTATCCACTTTATTTGAGGTTATATTTTTAGAGTAAACTCGTATTAAATAACATCGATGAATTACTCTGGGAAACGGTCTGCTTAAACTACAACTGGACCATCTCTTCCATCAGCTGCTTCAGCATTTTTCATTCCACTTAGATCCACTTAGATCGTCATTCTCGGGCTTGACACGAAAAGGGAATCTCTTGTATACTGACGTGATATTTTCTATTCAATATCTGTCTATTGTTTCTATTGTTAATCTATTGTTTCTTCTTTTTGAAGAATAGAAAATGGGAGAAAAGGAAATCGATATCGATCATGGTGAGTATCCACCATCTTTCTAGTCCACCATCTTATTCTTGCCAGCATTCTCCAAATCCTTTCGAAATTAAGCTTACAATTTAAGAGTTAGAAAATAATAGCAACCTAAAATTTTGAAATGATGCGTTGAATATCAAAATTCAAAAATGAAGTTTTTCATAGATATTTGGAAATGTAAACAATTCCTGATTTTGCATCACTATTTATGGCGTCAACATCAGCAAGTTATACTCTGCTAATGCTGCTACCACAAGAGGAGCATGCATGCATGCATGCATTTCAGTTTTGAAATTTTACAATTAATCTAAGAACATCTGCAGGAAGCAGATTGCTCCCTTAATAACCCGAGTGTGATAAACACGGACTTGTCATGAGAAGGGTAAACCATAGCTTTTTGGGACATAGACTTCGCCTGTAAATTCATATACTCAACAAACGTTCCTGGTACGGAATCAAGTCAATACCATAGCAACTAAGTAGGGACATATAGCGAAGTTGATTTTTAGAATCTGTAATGCACATGTAAGTGAAACAGTAATGGATGATTATCGGACTGATGAAATTGATTGAAATGGCTTCAACAAATAATTCCTATCTTTATATGTGTACCTGATTTTCTAGGTCTTCCCGGTGTCCCAACGTATGTGACGGGTCTTCCAATGAGATGTGACGGAAAATTTGAAAGAGTAGTGTTCGAGAAAAGTTCGAGTGAGTATATGTTGACTCTTTTCAGTTTGCTACTTAAGGTCCTTTCATGACAAAGAGCTTTGCATTTTCAGTTTTGCAGAAACTCTATTTTCAGGAACATGTATTAAATTTCAAAGTTAAAAACATGCATTACTGTAAACCTCGTTATTTTATCTCTATTATATTTCCCTATCGTCTGAACTTGATCTTATAAGTGCCGTAAGATCAGAGGTGGGATTCGGTAGATTTTTTCTATCATCGGTATTCGGTGTTTCGATAGATTGAAGAACATATTTAAAAGCCTTTTAATATACTCTACAGATCATCAAACACATGTTTTGAGCCTCTCGATCCATACCCACAACTTACTTACAAAATATCAATAAAGCTAACAAAATAAAGAATTTCATTTTTCACATAGATATAGAATGCCTGTGAAAGTTGCTGTAGTTGCGCATACAATGGATGCGATATTTTATTCATGCCAAATGGGCGTAGCTACAAAAAATCACTACTCATATCAAATACGAATTATTACAAGCTTATATCTAGGGAGTATTGTTGGATTACCTTAAGTGATGATACATTATCATTGATATCAAATGAAATCAGAAGAAATAAATTTGGAAGTTTTTTGCCTCTACTGAAACAAATCATGGAAATGCACTTATGCCCCACTGGCATGAAGCCATCTTTATCGAAGTAAAAATTTGGTGTAGGTCCATTTGGTATCGATATTCGTACCTCCGTTCCTAATATATAGGTAGCCTCAGCTATGTAACAACGTTAAATTGTAATTACAGTCAATTATTGATGATAAGGTCATAATCTTAGTAATTTCAGTCATGTCTTTTTTTAGGCGTTATGACATAACATATGTGCTCCATATTTCAGGTTCCCATGTAATTGTGGAAGAGAATAAATCGCGGAGGACTTGGGCGAACTGTCATATTTGCTCGAAATATATGAGCAGCGACCATTTCCGGAGACACGTGAAAGCTCATAAATCTGTCAGCAAAAATGATATAAATGTCATATGTGCATCCGTGTACGGCCGGGATAAAGGAGGAATCATAGAAAAAAAAGTGTACTATTTGCTCAGCATTGGCAAGTTTTGATCATATCAATTGATTCACTGAAAGCAATTTGATGTATCAGGAAATTTTGAAGACATTCTTCAATCATTTTGGCCCGTTACTAGAATTGGAATGTAAACTGAGACTATATACACTCAAGGTTTGGGTCGTGCGGGTTTTTAGGGCTTACATATTAATCAGGTATTGTGAATGTCTAGCGTAATGATTGAGACGAGTATGACGTTTTCATTTCTGTCATCACATACTATTCGGCCTACCCTAGTTCACTTGAATAGATTACTCCACTTACGATAGCAATTTGAATAAGAAAATTGCGGGGTCAGGACAGGCTACTTGGTCATGCGCATACTAGATTCCAATGCGTTCATATATTAATCCTTGTCAAGGAATTACAATGCCAAAAGGGAAAGGAACATGAAATGATGTTTTGGATATTTTAGTACATGCTATCATTCTAAAAATGGGCATCGAATATGCACTTGATGTTCATATAAGCCTATATGAAATTGTAAAAATATCAATAATTCTCTCAAAGTGCTTAGCGATCCAGCATATAGTTGATATTGACCATACTATTGATGCTTCATACAATTGATGCGTTTCTGAAATGTGTCAAACTGGTAATTAGGGCACAACATAAGTTATTTGTAACATTTTCAGGTCGTCAACATGTCTCAACACCTGAGGAAAAAACACAAGATCCTACCGAAAGAAGCAGAAGAAGAAGTAGAAAAAGAAGAATCAAACGAGAAAAAGAAGGTAATATATTTTGTTCTAAAGTATCATGCAGTATAGACAAGTGGCTAGAAATTGAATGAAGTTCATAATTGAAAATTGCTTAATCGCCTAAACAAAGGTTAAAAGATAACGGTAGATTTTAAAGGTCGTAGCGAGAGGGCCTAAAATGTGACATCAGAATTTTCTTCGTTTCCTTTAAAATATTATATTGGGACCTAGCTAGAAAACGATTTTCTATTTTCAGGAAACCGATCCCATAGTGCTGGAGAGAATCAGGATCTTACGGGAAAGGTATTCAGATATAATAGAGCCGTACTCTTTCGCTGAAAGAAAGCAGGCGGACAAAATCAAAGCTAAGTTTGTAACGTCATGGCTCACAACGGCAGTGGAGGCCGTGAAATACTATCACACTAGCTCTGAAGGAAGAGATAACAAACCAGAGGGAAAGGCTACAGACCAAATCGTACGCACATTCAAAAGGCTGTACTTTAGAGTGAGTGATATCGAATATCTTCTGATTCTTTTCAACTTTCATTGTTCTCTGTATGCATGAATTAATATGGTAAGGACATTCTTTAACTATGACTTTGTAGTGTTGTATTCATGAAAACAACTATTTTTTTGCAGACAAAAGCGACAATTAAGTGCACTCCGACGTACCGGAGTATGCTGGATCCAGAATTATTTGTACAATTTGAATTGGCCGATGATTCCTACGAGCCGTCAACGCGAAGAACAGCGGTGGCTGAATTTATATATATTTGTAAGTAAATGTGTAATGCAAATGTTTTAGTTCACAAAGTCAACATCAGTCTAAGTCGATACTTGGAAATTCTAACCCCAAGACTACATCTATGTTTAGTATCATTCTGAATGCTTATGAAAGAAAATTTGAAATCATATGTTTAATACAATATGGAACTAGAATGTCTTTTATTTAACTGTTTTGACAAGTGTATTTTTTAACTGTCCGTAATTGACAGTTTTGTAGAAAATATGCTTTACTGTTAAGACGTGCTGTGCTGTATTTATTTAGCTTTAGATGTCATTTTTCAGAAATTTATTGGAATCGATAACCTTTCATAAAGTGATAAATAGCAGATGATTTTGTAAAGATTTGCTTTACTTTTCACTTTTTATCTACATACATATTTATCTGTATATGCTTACCATTTCTTCTACTCAATAGGCAAAGCGTTAGAATGGATCAAGGAAAATGTGCCTCTATCGGATTTTGCAAACCAACTGAAAGAAGTGTCAGCTGAGACAATACGCCGAAGTATTACCGTGGTAACCGCAAGGCGAGCACTTCTCTCCAAGAAAGCTAACAAAAAGAAGGTGAATATTGAAATCTTAATATCGAATTCCATGAACGAGGGAGCAGATTAGCTAATAGGTGCCATAAATATGTTGTCGTCCTAGAATGCAAGCATACATGTCGTCATACTAGTATTAAGTTCCACACATCATTTGATGAGTGGATGCACTTGTTAAAATTTAAACAATTTATAACAATACACATTGATATAATCTTCTTTTAATCAAAGCTGGAGGGAAACAAGTTTTATTGAACAGGTTTGCCAATAAGAGGAAGTTGTTCACTCCCATTTTCAGTGGAAAATGTATTACTTAATTTTACTTGATTGTCATATGAAATAATATTCGTTAATGATCAAATATCAATGAGATGCATCTTGTTCTAATTTTCATTTCAGATTGATAAACTGATTGAAAAAAGTTTGGCACTTCCTACAAGTGAGGAAATCGCTAGCCTATTGATAAAGACAAGATCAAAACTGAATGAGAATTTCATAACGTGAGTAGCACAGTTATTGAATTTACTTGTTTTATAGCTATGTACAATGAACCAATACCATACATTACTGAAATTATTCACTAATACCATACTGGTCGCTCATTCGCTTACGTGATAGCGCCATTATATTGCATAAATTTTCAGCTCCACGTAAATCCTAACACATTGGGGTGGGGCAAAACCATTACGATGGAACAATAAGAAACAATGGTAATCATCACTCAGTCAAACTAAATCATCAAGTATAGTTGGATTAATGTACCAATTGGAATAAAGTCCTGTAACTTCACAAACATATTTCAAGAAAACACATTTGATCTTTCAGATGCAGAGGATACATATTTTTGACCCTTGTGGCTCTAAATCCAGTGAGAGTCGAGCCATATGAGCATTAAAAGCAAAAAAAAATTTGCATACTGATGTTAATTGACTTTTTGTTGACATTACAAGTACTGATTTGGGCCTATCCCGCGGGTCTAAATTACGTTTTTAGCATCAGCTCATAATTGTTACTTTAAGAGAGAGGAATGACCTTTACCCACCGTTGTAATCATCTTAAATGAGTTATACTGTTTGGCGATTTCTCTTGTTGGTACTCATCTATTGTCAGTGTATATTTGCATTTGGAGATAGCCTCTCCACTCTCGGTGTTTCAGAGGGCATGCAATCACTGACCACAAAATGACTGTCATATTGAGCAGTCATTATAACATGGGATCTAGATGATGGTGGTTTTAGAATGGGCTGGCGAGGATGAGGTAGGGGTGGGCTTCGTCATATATCATCTTTTGGATAATCATGGAATGCCAAATGGGCCCGACACATATAGACTGCCATGTCCTCAGTTACATCACCTCCTGCAAGCAAACGTTTTCTTAGGTATGGCACCCAAACATTCTTCGACAAATTGTGGTAGTCATGGAAAATATAAGAATTAAATGCGCTACAGAGGACGTTCGCCTTCATTAAATAGGCCTAGTCATTGGGGTGCCAAAATCACCCCAAACCTAGGGCCACCGCTAAAATCGGTCACCTATGGCCCTCAGAGAATAAACAATCTGGAAAGAGATTGCATGTACCACAAATGGCCCTTAGGATATCGCTAATATACAGTTTTGGCCCTGAGATTACATATACAACGCATAATTTGGCCCTCGGATACATTTGGCCCTCAGAGATGTGATATGGCCCACGGAGTATGCCTTATGGCCCTCAGAGTACAGCTATGACTATCGGTTTAAAAATTATTGGCCCTCAGAGTATATTTATGGCCCTCAGATACATTTAGGATTGGCCCTCAGAGCACAACAAAAATAAATATATATATATAATAGTAAAAAACTTTTTTACTTATTAACTTGCCATTTTCGAGTTTCACCTTTTTATTACATACTTAATCAAAAATGGAGTCCGGATGGAGAAGATCAAATATGAGGGAGGGAGGACAACATTTTGAACTATTGAACAATAAACTAGATGCATTAATTGCAAGATTCAATGGACAAGGAAGAAATACTAACTTTGAAATTTTGAACAACAAAATGGATATCATGATAACAAAGTTCAGAGGGCTGGATGACACTTTAAATGTGATTCAAGAAGAACTGAAAATTATTAAGAAAGAAAATCGAACAAGTATATCCATAACTGAAATTACAAAATTGAGAAATGAAATGAATATGGAGATGAAAGAATTAACAAATGAAATAAGAAAAACTAACGTTCCAAAGTTAGATTGGAGCAAGCGATTATCACAACGTAAATTTTCTTTTTATGAAGCGATGAGGAAGAACTCTCTCGCCAAGATCTATGAGTCTGCCCTAAATGAAAATACACCTAGAATACCTCGAAAGTTTTTCAAAAACTTTCCACCTCAGATTGGTGGAGAAGAAAAGGAGCTGAAATTGACATCATTTATCCAGAATTGTGAAACTGAAATAAAGAAACTGAAATTATTAGCTGATATAGAAATTAAAACGATGGAGAAAATTGATACTGAAATGAATGAATATTTCAATACAGTTTATGGTCAAGAAGAAGCTAAACAAAAACAAAAAGAATGGAAGGATCTTACGGATAGAGAAGAAAGAAATAGTCGACTAATTTGGAATAATAAAAAAGATTTTTTTTCTTCTGAAAAACATCTGATGAAAATAAATAGTGAAAACAAATGTTCGTCGAAACGATTAAATCCTAATGACATTGTGAATCAAAATTATCGAATTAAGACAAATAACAGATATTCCAACAATAATAACTACAAGATATGCAACAATAGAAGAAGAGAACAAGTTGATAACGATATTAACTGGAGATTGAGTGAAAAATCGGCTGGTTACAAACAACAAGCAAGGTCAGAATGAAAAATTGATAAAGTACAAGCATAGCCATAGCGTCCAAGATATTTACTCAATCAACGCAACCAACACCACAAACTAATGTCAATGATCACAAAGGGATGCGCAATTCAGTCCCCATCCTCCTACATGCCCTGCAACGGACACAGCAGGCTCTCAAAGTTGACCTAATTTCACGGATTTTACGAAGTTTGACCATCTCCTCTACTAATTTCAAGCATAGCCATAGCGTCCAAGATATTTACTCAATCAACGCAACCAACACCACAAACTAATGTCAATGATCACAAGGGATGCGCAATTCAGTCCCCATCCTCCTACATGCCCTGCAACGGACACAGCAGGCTCTCAAAGTTGACCTAATTTCACGGATTTTACGAAATTTGACCATCTCCTCTACTAATTTCAAGCATAGCCATAGCGTCCAAGATATTTACTCAATCAACGCAACCAACACCACAAACTAATGTCAATGATCACAAGGGATGCGCAATTCAGTCCCCATCCTCCTGCATGCCCTGCAACGGACACAGCAGGCTCTCAAAGTTGACCTAATTTCACGGATTTTACGAAATTTGACCATCTCCTCTACTAATTTCAAGCATAGCCATAGCGTCCAAGATATTTACTCAATCAACGCAACCAACACCACAAACTAATGTCAATGATCACAAGGGATGCGCAATTCAGTCCCCATCCTCCTACATGCCCTGCAACGGACACAGCAGGCTCTCAAAGTTGACCTAATTTCACGGATTTTACGAAATTTGACCATCTCCTCTACTAATTTCAAGCATAGCCATAGCGTCCAAGATATTTACTCAATCAACGCAACCAACACCACAAACTAATGTCAATGATCACAAGGGATGCGCAATTCAGTCCCCATCCTCCTGCATGCCCTGCAACGGACACAGCAGGCTCTCAAAGTTGACCTAATTTCACGGATTTTACGAAATTTGACCATCTCCTCTACTAATTTCAAGCATAGCCATAGCGTCCAAGATATTTACTCAATCAACGCAACCAACACCACAAACTAATGTCAATGATCACAAGGGATGCGCAATTCAGTCCCCATCCTCCTGCATGCCCTGCAACGGACACAGCAGGCTCTCAAAGTTGACCTAATTTCACGGATTTTACGAAATTTGACCATCTCCTCTACTAATTTCAAGCATAGCCATAGCGTCCAAGATATTTACTCAATCAACGCAACCAACACCACAAACTAATGTCAATGATCACAAAGGATGCGCAATTCAGTCCCCATCCTCCTGCATGCCCTGCAACGGACACAGCAGGCTCTCAAAGTTGACCTAATTTCACGGATTTTACGAAATTTGACCATCTCCTCTACTAATTTCAAGCATAGCCATAGCGTCCAAGATATTTACTCAATCAACGCAACCAACACCACAAACTAATGTCAATGATCACAAGGGATGCGCAATTCAGTCCCCATCCTCCTGCATGCCCTGCAACGGACACAGCAGGCTCTCAAAGTTGACCTAATTTCACGGATTTTACGAAGTTTGACCATCTCCTCTACTAATTTCAAGCATAGCCATAGCGTCCAAGATATTTACTCAATCAACGCAACCAACACCACAAACTAATGTCAATGATCACAAGGGATGCGCAATTCAGTCCCCATCCTCCTACATGCCCTGCAACGGACACAGCAGGCTCTCAAAGTTGACCTAATTTCACGGATTTTACGAAGTTTGACCATCTCCTCTACTAATTTCAAGCATAGCCATAGCGTCCAAGATATTTACTCAATCAACGCAACCAACACCACAAACTAATGTCAATGATCACAAGGGATGCGCAATTCAGTCCCCATCCTCCTACACGCCCTGCAACGGACACAGCAGGCTCTCAAAGTTGACCTAATTTCACGGATTTTACGAAGTTTGACCATCTCCTCTACTAATTTCAAGCATAGCCATAGCGTCCAAGATATTTACTCAATCAACGCAACCAACACCACAAACTAATGTCAATGATCACAAAGGATGCGCAATTCAGTCCCCATCCTCCTACATGCCTGCAACGGACACAGCAGGCTCTCAAAGTTGACCTAATTTCACGGATTTTACGAAGTTTGACCATCTCCTCTACTAATTTCAAGCATAGCCATAGCGTCCAAGATATTTACTCAATCAACGCAACCAACACCACAAACTAATGTCAATGATCACAAAGGATGCGCAATTCAGTCCCCATCCTCCTGCATGCCCTGCAACGGACACAGCAGGCTCTCAAAGTTGACCTAATTTCACGGATTTTACGAAGTTTGACCATCTCCTCTACTAATTTCAAGCATAGCCATAGCGTCCAAGATATTTACTCAATCAACGCAACCAACACCACAAACTAATGTCAATGATCACAAAGGATGCGCAATTCAGTCCCCATCCTCCTACATGTCCTGCAACGGACACAGCAGGCTCTCAAAGTTGACCTAATTTCACGGATTTTACGAAATTTGACCATCTCCTCTACTAATTTCAAGCATAGCCATAGCGTCCAAGATATTTACTCAATCAACGCAACCAACACCACAAACTAATGTCAATGATCACAAGGGATGCGCAATTCAGTCCCCATCCTCCTACACGCCCTGCAACGGACACAGCAGGCTCTCAAAGTTGACCTAATTTCCGGATTTTACGAAATTTGACCATCTCCTCTACTAATTTCAAGCATAGCCATAGCGTCCAAGATATTTACTCAATCAACGCAACCAACACCACAAACTAATGTCAATGATCACAAGGGATGCGCAATTCAGTCCCCATCCTCCTACATGCCCTGCAACGGACACAGCAGGCTCTCAAAGTTGACCTAATTTCACGGATTTTACGAAATTTGACCATCTCCTCTACTAATTTCAAGCATAGCCATAGCGTCCAAGATATTTACTCAATCAACGCAACCAACACCACAAACTAATGTCAATGATCACAAGGGATGCGCAATTCAGTCCCCATCCTCCTACATGCCCTGCAACGGACACAGCAGGCTCTCAAAGTTGACCTAATTTCACGGATTTTACGAAATTTGACCATCTCCTCTACTAATTTCAAGCATAGCCATAGCGTCCAAGATATTTACTCAATCAACGCAACCAACACCACAAACTAATGTCAATGATCACAAGGGATGCGCAATTCAGTCCCCATCCTCCTGCATGCCCTGCAACGGACACAGCAGGCTCTCAAAGTTGACCTAATTTCACGGATTTTACGAAATTTGACCATCTCCTCTACTAATTTCAAGCATAGCCATAGCGTCCAAGATATTTACTCAATCAACGCAACCAACACCACAAACTAATGTCAATGATCACAAGGGATGCGCAATTCAGTCCCCATCCTCCTACATGCCCTGCAACGGACACAGCAGGCTCTCAAAGTTGACCTAATTTCACGGATTTTACGAAATTTGACCATCTCCTCTACTAATTTCAAGCATAGCCATAGCGTCCAAGATATTTACTCAATCAACGCAACCAACACCACAAACTAATGTCAATGATCACAAGGGATGCGCAATTCAGTCCCCATCCTCCTGCATGCCCTGCAACGGACACAGCAGGCTCTCAAAGTTGACCTAATTTCACGGATTTTACGAAATTTGACCATCTCCTCTACTAATTTCAAGCATAGCCATAGCGTCCAAGATATTTACTCAATCAACGCAACCAACACCACAAACTAATGTCAATGATCACAAGGGATGCGCAATTCAGTCCCCATCCTCCTGCATGCCCTGCAACGGACACAGCAGGCTCTCAAAGTTGACCTAATTTCACGGATTTTACGAAGTTTGACCATCTCCTCTACTAATTTCAAGCATAGCCATAGCGTCCAAGATATTTACTCAATCAACGCAACCAACACCACAAACTAATGTCAATGATCACAAGGGATGCGCAATTCAGTCCCCATCCTCCTACACGCCCTGCAACGGACACAGCAGGCTCTCAAAGTTGACCTAATTTCACGGATTTTACGAAGTTTGACCATCTCCTCTACTAATTTCAAGCATAGCCATAGCGTCCAAGATATTTACTCAATCAACGCAACCAACACCACAAACTAATGTCAATGATCACAAAAGAATGCGCAATTCAGTCCCCATCCTCCTACATGCCCTGCAACGGACACAGCAGGCTCTCAAAGTTGACCTAATTTCACGGATTTTACGAGTTTGACCATCTCCTCTACTAATTTCAAGCATAGCCATAGCGTCCAAGATATTTACTCAATCAACGCAACCAACACCACAAACTAATGTCAATGATCACAAAGGATGCGCAATTCAGTCCCCATCCTCCTGCATGCCCTGCAACGGACACAGCAGGCTCTCAAAGTTGACCTAATTTCACGGATTTTACGAAGTTTGACCATCTCCTCTACTAATTTCAAGCATAGCCATAGCGTCCAAGATATTTACTCAATCAACGCAACCAACACCACAAACTAATGTCAATGATCACAAAGGATGCGCAATTCAGTCCCCATCCTCCTGCATGCCCTGCAACGGACACAGCAGGCTCTCAAAGTTGACCTAATTTCACGGATTTTACGAAATTTGACCATCTCCTCTACTAATTTCAAGCATAGCCATAGCGTCCAAGATATTTACTCAATCAACGCAACCAACACCACAAACTAATGTCAATGATCACAAGGGATGCGCAATTCAGTCCCCATCCTCCTGCATGCCCTGCAACGGACACAGCAGGCTCTCAAAGTTGACCTAATTTCACGGATTTTACGAAGTTTGACCATCTCCTCTACTAATTTCAAGCATAGCCATAGCGTCCAAGATATTTACTCAATCAACGCAACCAACACCACAAACTAATGTCAATGATCACAAGGGATGCGCAATTCAGTCCCCATCCTCCTACATGCCCTGCAACGGACACAGCAGGCTCTCAAAGTTGACCTAATTTCACGGATTTTACGAAGTTTGACCATCTCCTCTACTAATTTCAAGCATAGCCATAGCGTCCAAGATATTTACTCAATCAACGCAACCAACACCACAAACTAATGTCAATGATCACAAGGGATGCGCAATTCAGTCCCCATCCTCCTACATGCCCTGCAACGGACACAGCAGGCTCTCAAAGTTGACCTAATTTCACGGATTTTACGAAGTTTGACCATCTCCTCTACTAATTTCAAGCATAGCCATAGCGTCCAAGATATTTACTCAATCAACGCAACCAACACCACAAACTAATGTCAATGATCACAAAGGATGCGCAATTCAGTCCCCATCCTCCTACATGCCCTGCAACGGACACAGCAGGCTCTCAAAGTTGACCTAATTTCACGGATTTTACGAAGTTTGACCATCTCCTCTACTAATTTCAAGCATAGCCATAGCGTCCAAGATATTTACTCAATCAACGCAACCAACACCACAAACTAATGTCAATGATCACAAGGGATGCGCAATTCAGTCCCCATCCTCCTGCATGCCCTGCAACGGACACAGCAGGCTCTCAAAGTTGACCTAATTTCACGGATTTTACGAAGTTTGACCATCTCCTCTACTAATTTCAAGCATAGCCATAGCGTCCAAGATATTTACTCAATCAACGCAACCAACACCACAAACTAATGTCAATGATCACAAAGGATGCGCAATTCAGTCCCCATCCTCCTACATGCCCTGCAACGGACACAGCAGGCTCTCAAAGTTGACCTAATTTCACGGATTTTACGAAATTTGACCATCTCCTCTACTAATTTCAAGCATAGCCATAGCGTCCAAGATATTTACTCAATCAACGCAACCAACACCACAAACTAATGTCAATGATCACAAGGGATGCGCAATTCAGTCCCCATCCTCCTACATGCCCTGCAACGGACACAGCAGGCTCTCAAAGTTGACCTAATTTCCGGATTTTACGAAATTTGACCATCTCCTCTACTAATTTCAAGCATAGCCATAGCGTCCAAGATATTTACTCAATCAACGCAACCAACACCACAAACTAATGTCAATGATCACAAGGGATGCGCAATTCAGTCCCCATCCTCCTACATGCCCTGCAACGGACACAGCAGGCTCTCAAAGTTGACCTAATTTCACGGATTTTACGAAATTTGACCATCTCCTCTACTAATTTCAAGCATAGCCATAGCGTCCAAGATATTTACTCAATCAACGCAACCAACACCACAAACTAATGTCAATGATCACAAGGGATGCGCAATTCAGTCCCCATCCTCCTACATGCCCTGCAACGGACACAGCAGGCTCTCAAAGTTGACCTAATTTCACGGATTTTACGAAATTTGACCATCTCCTCTACTAATTTCAAGCATAGCCATAGCGTCCAAGATATTTACTCAATCAACGCAACCAACACCACAAAATAATGTCAATGATCACAAGGGATGCGCAATTCAGTCCCCATCCTCCTGCATGCCCTGCAACGGACACAGCAGGCTCTCAAAGTTGACCTAATTTCACGGATTTTACGAAATTTGACCATCTCCTCTACTAATTTCAAGCATAGCCATAGCGTCCAAGATATTTACTCAATCAACGCAACCAACACCACAAACTAATGTCAATGATCACAAGGGATGCGCAATTCAGTCCCCATCCTCCTACATGCCCTGCAACGGACACAGCAGGCTCTCAAAGTTGACCTAATTTCACGGATTTTACGAAATTTGACCATCTCCTCTACTAATTTCAAGCATAGCCATAGCGTCCAAGATATTTACTCAATCAACGCAACCAACACCACAAACTAATGTCAATGATCACAAGGGATGCGCAATTCAGTCCCCATCCTCCTGCATGCCCTGCAACGGACACAGCAGGCTCTCAAAGTTGACCTAATTTCACGGATTTTACGAAATTTGACCATCTCCTCTACTAATTTCAAGCATAGCCATAGCGTCCAAGATATTTACTCAATCAACGCAACCAACACCACAAACTAATGTCAATGATCACAAGGGATGCGCAATTCAGTCCCCATCCTCCTGCATGCCCTGCAACGGACACAGCAGGCTCTCAAAGTTGACCTAATTTCACGGATTTTACGAAATTTGACCATCTCCTCTACTAATTTCAAGCATAGCCATAGCGTCCAAGATATTTACTCAATCAACGCAACCAACACCACAAACTAATGTCAATGATCACAAGGGATGCGCAATTCAGTCCCCATCCTCCTACATGCCCTGCAACGGACACAGCAGGCTCTCAAAGTTGACCTAATTTCACGGATTTTACGAAGTTTGACCATCTCCTCTACTAATTTCAAGCATAGCCATAGCGTCCAAGATATTTACTCAATCAACGCAACCAACACCACAAACTAATGTCAATGATCACAAAGGATGCGCAATTCAGTCCCCATCCTCCTACATGCCCTGCAACGGACACAGCAGGCTCTCAAAGTTGACCTAATTTCACGGATTTTACGAAGTTTGACCATCTCCTCTACTAATTTCAAGCATAGCCATAGCGTCCAAGATATTTACTCAATCAACGCAACCAACACCACAAACTAATGTCAATGATCACAAAGGATGCGCAATTCAGTCCCCATCCTCCTGCATGCCCTGCAACGGACACAGCAGGCTCTCAAAGTTGACCTAATTTCACGGATTTTACGAAGTTTGACCATCTCCTCTACTAATTTCAAGCATAGCCATAGCGTCCAAGATATTTACTCAATCAACGCAACCAACACCACAAACTAATGTCAATGATCACAAGGGATGCGCAATTCAGTCCCCATCCTCCTGCATGCCCTGCAACGGACACAGCAGGCTCTCAAAGTTGACCTAATTTCACGGATTTTACGAAGTTTGACCATCTCCTCTACTAATTTCAAGCATAGCCATAGCGTCCAAGATATTTACTCAATCAACGCAACCAACACCACAAACTAATGTCAATGATCACAAGGGATGCGCAATTCAGTCCCCATCCTCCTACATGCCCTGCAACGGACACAGCAGGCTCTCAAAGTTGACCTAATTTCACGGATTTTACGAAATTTGACCATCTCCTCTACTAATTTCAAGCATAGCCATAGCGTCCAAGATATTTACTCAATCAACGCAACCAACACCACAAACTAATGTCAATGATCACAAGGGATGCGCAATTCAGTCCCCATCCTCCTCTACATGCCCTGCAACGGACACAGCAGGCTCTCAAAGTTGACCTAATTTCACGGATTTTACGAAATTTGACCATCTCCTCTACTAATTTCAAGCATAGCCATAGCGTCCAAGATATTTACTCAATCAACGCAACCAACACCACAAACTAATGTCAATGATCACAAGGGATGCGCAATTCAGTCCCCATCCTCCTACATGCCCTGCAACGGACACAGCAGGCTCTCAAAGTTGACCTAATTTCACGGATTTTACGAAATTTGACCATCTCCTCTACTAATTTCAAGCATAGCCATAGCGTCCAAGATATTTACTCAATCAACGCAACCAACACCAAAAACTAATGTCAATGATCACAAGGGATGCGCAATTCAGTCCCCATCCTCCTACATGCCCTGCAACGGACACAGCAGGCTCTCAAAGTTGACCTAATTTCACGGATTTTACGAAATTTGACCATCTCCTCTACTAATTTCAAGCATAGCCATAGCGTCCAAGATATTTACTCAATCAACGCAACCAACACCACAAACTAATGTCAATGATCACAAGGGATGCGCAATTCAGTCCCCATCCTCCTGCATGCCCTGCAACGGACACAGCAGGCTCTCAAAGTTGACCTAATTTCACGGATTTTACGAAATTTGACCATCTCCTCTACTAATTTCAAGCATAGCCATAGCGTCCAAGATATTTACTCAATCAACGCAACCAACACCACAAACTAATGTCAATGATCACAAGGGATGCGCAATTCAGTCCCCATCCTCCTACATGCCCTGCAACGGACACAGCAGGCTCTCAAAGTTGACCTAATTTCACGGATTTTACGAAATTTGACCATCTCCTCTACTAATTTCAAGCATAGCCATAGCGTCCAAGATATTTACTCAATCAACGCAACCAACACCACAAACTAATGTCAATGATCACAAGGGATGCGCAATTCAGTCCCCATCCTCCTGCATGCCCTGCAACGGACACAGCAGGCTCTCAAAGTTGACCTAATTTCACGGATTTTACGAAATTTGACCATCTCCTCTACTAATTTCAAGCATAGCCATAGCGTCCAAGATATTTACTCAATCAACGCAACCAACACCACAAACTAATGTCAATGATCACTGAAATTAGTAGAGGAGATGGTCAAATTTCGTAAAATCCGTGAAATTAGGTCAACTTTGAGAGCCTGCTGTGTCCGTTGCAGGGCATGTAGGAGGATGGGGACTGAATTGCGCATCCCTTGTGATCATTGACATTAGTTTGTGGTGTTGGTTGCGTTGATTGAGTAAATATCTTGGACGCTATGGCTATGCTTGAAATTAGTAGAGGAGATGGTCAAAATTCGTAAAATCAGTGAAATAAGGTCAACTTTGAGAGCCTGCTGTGTCCGTTTGCAGGGCAAGCTGGAGGATGGGGACTGAATTGCGCATCCTTGTGATCATTGACATTAGTTTGTGGTGTTGGTTGCGTTGATTGAGTAAATATCTTGGACGCTATGGCTATGCTTGAAAATTAGTAGAGGAGATGGTCAAATTCGTAAAATCCGTTGGAAAATTAGGTCAACTTTGAGAGCCTGCTGTGTCCGTTGCAGGGCATGTAGGGAGGCTGGGGCCTGATTTGCGCATCCCTTGTGATCATTGACATTAGTTTGTGGTGTTGGTTGCGTTGATTGAGTAAATATCTTGGACGCTATGGCTATGCTTGAAATTAGTAGAGGAGATGGTCAAATTTCTAAAAATCCGTGAAATTAGGTCAACTTTGAGAGCCTGCTGTGTCCGTTGCAGGGCATGTAGGAGGATGGGGACTGAATTGCGCATCCCTTGTGATCATTGACATTAGTTTGTGGTGTTGGTTGCGTTGATTGAGTAAATATCTTGGACGCTATGGCTATGCTTGAAATTAGTAGAGGAGATGGTCAAATTTCGTAAAATCCGTAAAATAGGTCAACTTTGAGAGGCCTGCTGTGTCCGTTGCAGGGCATGCAGGAGGATTGGGACTGAATTGCGCATACCTTGTGATCATTGACATTAGTTTGTGGTGTTGGTTGCGTTGATTGAGTAAATATCTTGGACGCTATGGCTATGCTTGAAATTAGTAGAGGAGATGGTCAAATTTCGTAAAATCCGTGAAATTAGGTCAACTTTGAGAGCCTGCTGTGTCCGTTGCAGGGCATGCAGGAGGATGGGGACTTAATTGCGCATCCCTTGTGATCATTGTCATTAGTTTGTGGTGTTGGTTGCGTTGATTGAGTAAATATCTTGGACGCTATGGCTATGCTTGAAATTAGTAGAGGAGATGGTCAAATTTGTCGTTGAAATTAGGGTTCAACTTTTTGAGAGCCTGCTGTGTCCGTTGCAGGGGCATGCAGGAGGGATGGGGACTGAATTGCGCATCCCTTGTGATCATTGACATTAGTTTGTGGTGTTGGTTGCGTTGATTGAGTAAATATCTTGGACGCTATGGCTATGCTTGAAAATTAGTAGAGGAGATGGTCAAATTCGTTAAAATCCGTGAAATTAGGTCAATTTGAGAGGCCTGCTGTGTCCGTTGCAGGGCATGGCAGGAGGATGGGGTGGTTGCGTTGATTGATAGAGGAGATGGTCAAAGGATGGGGACTGAAGTATTTGCGCATCCCTTGTGATCATTGACATTAGTTTGTGGTGTTGGTTGCGTTGATTGAGTAAATATCTTGGACGCTATGGCTATGCTTGAAATTAGTATAGGAGATGGTCAAATTTCGTAAATTCCGTGAAATTAGGTCATCTTTGAGAGCCTGCTGTGTCCGTTGCAGGGCATGTAGGAGGATGGGGACTGAATTGCGCATCCCTTGTGATCATTGACATTAGTTTGTGGTGTTGGTTGCGTTTGATTTGATTGAGTAAATATCTTGGACGCTATGGCTATGCTTTGAGGAAATTAGTAGAGGAGATGGTCAAATTCGTAAAATCCGTGAAATTAGGTCAACTTTGAGAGGCCTGCTGTGTCCGTTGCAGGGCTATGTAGGAGGATGGGGACTGAATTGCGCATCCTTTGTGATCATTGACATTAGTTGTTTGTGTTGTTGGTTGCGTTGATTGAGTAAATATCTTGGACGCTATGGCTATGCTTGAAATTAGTAGAGGAGATGGTCAAATTTCGTAAAATCCGTGAAATTAGGTCAACTTTGAGAGCCTGCTGTGTCGTTTGCAGGGCATGTAGGAGGATTGGGACCGAATTGCGCATCCCTTGTGATCATTGACATTAGTTTGTGGTGTTGGTTGCGTTGATTGAGTAAATATCTTGGACGCTATGGCTATGCTTGAAATTAGTAGAGGAGATGGTCAAATTTCGTAAAATCCGTGAAATTAGGTCAACTTTGAGAGCTGCTGTGTCCGTTGCAGGGCATGTAGGAGGATGGGGACTGAATTGCGCATCCTTGTGATCATTGACATTAGTTTGTGGTGTTGGTTGCGTTGATTGAGTAAATATCTTGGACGCTATGGCTATGCTTGAAATTAGTAGAGGAGATGGTCAAATTTCGTAAAATCCGTGAAATTAGGTCAACTTTGAGAGCCTGCTGTGTCCGTTGCAGGGCATGCAGGAGGATGGGGATTGAATTGCGCATCCCTTGTGATCATTGACATTAGTTTGTGGTGTTGGTAGCGTTGATTGAGTAAATATCTTGGACGCTATGGCTATGCTTGAAATTAGTAGAGGAGATGGTCAAATTTCGTAAAATCCGTGAAATTAGGTCAACTTTGAGAGCTGCTGTGTCCGTTGCAGGGCATGTAGGAGGATGGGGGACTGAATTGCGCATCCCTTGTGATCATTGACATTAGTTTGTGGTGTTGGTTGCGTTGATTGAGTAAATATCTTGGACGCTATGGCTATGCTTGAAATTAGTAGAGGAGATGGTCAAATTTCGTAAAATCCATGAAATTAGGTCAACTTTGAGAGCCTGCTGTGTCCGTTGCAGGGCATGTAGGAGGATGGGGACTGAATTGCGCATCCCTTGTGATCATTGACATTAGTTTGTGGTGTTGGTTGCGTTGATTGAGTAAATATCTTGGACGCTATGGCTATGCTTGAAATTAGTAGAGGAGATGGTCAAATTTCGTAAAATCCGTGAAATTAGGTCAACTTTGAGAGCCTGCTGTGTCCGTTGCAGGGCGTGAAGGAGGATGGGGACTGAATTGCGCATCCCGTGTGATCATTGACATTAGTTTGTGGTGGTGGTTGCGTTGATTGAGTAAATATCTTGGACGCTATGGCTATGCTTGAAATTAGTAGCGGAGATGGTCAAATTTCGTAAAATCCGTGAAATTAGGTCAACTTTGAGAGCCTGCTGTGTCCGTTGCAGGGCATGTAGGAGGATGGGGACTGAATTGCGCATCCCTTTGTGATCATTGACATTAGTTTGTGGTGTTGGTTGCGTTGATTGAGTAAATATCTTGGACGCTATGCTTGAACTTAGTAGAGGCGATGGTCAAATTCGTATTAAAAATTCCGTGTTATTAGGTCACTTGAGAGACTGCTGTGGTCCGTTCAGGGGCATGTAGGCGGATGAGGACTGAATTGCGCATCCTTGTGCTCATGACTGTATTTGTGGTGATTGTTGCGTTGATGAAGTAAAAATCTTGGGACGCATGCTTGAAATTAGTAGAGGAGATGGTTCCAAAATTTCGTAAAAATCCGTGAAATTAGGTCAACTTTGAGAGCCTGCTGTGTCCGTTGCAGGGCATGTAGGAGGATGGGGACTGAATTGCGCATCCTTGTGATCATTGACATTAGTTTGTGTTGTTGGTTGCGTTGATTGAGTAAATATCTTGGACGCTATGGCTATGCTTGAAATTAGTAGAGGATGGTCGAATTTCGTAATTAAAAATCCGTTGAAAATTAGGTCAAACTTTGAGAGCCTGCTGTGTATCCGTTGCAGGGCATGTAGGAGGATGGGGACTGAATTGCGCATCCCTTGTGATCATTGACATTAGTTTGTGGTGTCGGTTGCGTTGATTGAGTAAATATCTTGGACGCTATGGCTATGCTTGAAATTAGTAGAGGAGATGGTCAAATTTCGTAAAATCCGTGAAATTAGGTCAACTTTCAGAGCCTGCTGTGTCCGTTGCAGGGCATGCAGGAGGATGGGGACTGAATTGCGCATCCCTTGTGATCATTGACATTAGTTTGTGGTGTTGGTTGCGTTGATTGAGTAAATATCTTGGACGCTATGGCTATGCTTGAAATTAGTAGAGGAGCTGGTCAAATTTCGTAAAATCCGTGAAATTAGGTCAACTTTGAGAGCCTGCTGTGTCCGTTGCAGGGCATGCAGGAGGATGGGGACTGAATTGCGCATGCCTTCTGATCATTGACATTAGTTTGTAGTGTTGGTTGCGTTGATTGAGTAAATATCTTGGACGCTATGGCTATGCTTGAAATTAGTAGATGAGATGGTCAAATTTCTTAAAATACGTGAAATTAGGTCAACTTTGAGAGCCTGCTGTGTCCGTTGCACGGCATGCAGGAGGGGATGGGGACTGAATTGCGCATCTTTGTGATCATTGACATTATTTTGTGGTGCTGTGGTTGCGATTGATTGAGTAAATATCTTGGGACGCTAAGGGCTATGCTTGAAATTTAGTAGACGGAGATGGTCAAATTTTCGTAAATAAAATCAGTGAATTAGGTCAACTTTGAGAGCCTGCTGTGTCCGTTGCAGGGCATGTAGGAGGATGTGGACTGAATTGCGCATCCCTTGTGATCATTGACATTAGTTTGTGGTGTTGGGTGCGTTGATTGAGTAAATATCTTGGACGCTATGGCTATGCTTGAAATTAGTAGAGGAGATGGTCAAATTTCGTAAAATCCGTGAAATTAGGTCAACTTTGAGAGCCTGCTGTGTCCGTTGCAGGGCATGTAGGAGGATGGGGACTGAATTGCACATCCCTTGTGATCATTGACATTAGTTTGTGGTTTTGGTTGCGTTGATTGAGTAAATATCTTGGACGCTATGGCTATGCTTGAAATTAGTAGAGGAGATGGTAAAATTTCGTAAAATCCGTGAAATTAGGTCAACTTTGAGAGCCTGCTTGTGGTCCGTTTGCAGGGCGATGTAGGGAGGATGGAAGGACTGAATTGCGCATCCCTTGGGATCATAGACCTTCGTTTGTGGTGTTGGTTTTGCGTTGATTGAGTAAAATATCTTGGGACTCTATGGCTTAATGATTGAAAATTAGTAGAGTGAGGATGGTCTCAATTTCGTTAAAATCCGTGAAATTAGGTCATCTTTGAGATGCTGCTGTGTCCGTTGGCAGGGGCATGTAGGGAGGATGGGGATGAAGCATTGCGCAATCCCTTTGTGATCATTGACATTAGTTTGTGGTGTTGGTTGCGTTGATAGAGTAAATATCTTGGGACGCTATGGTACGCTTGATGAATTAGTAGAGGAGATG
>CAJQUW010005420.1:0-110454 GCA_907163375.1 Prostheceraeus crozeri | reverse complement strand
CCCATTCTGGTCTCTCCAAGCGAAGTTGTCGGCGAGAGCCGTTGACAGTGTTGCAGCCTATCTTCTATGTGCGAACTATCATCGAACTGCTGCGGACGTGATCACCACGGCTTGTGGTCCTGGAAGAATCTGGAGACTCTGTTGGTGCTGTGACTGTCTAATAATTGTGAACGTACCATCTGTCCTTGTAAGGACTGTTTGCACCATTTATTTATTTTCACAATATAATTTATCCACATTTTTCATTTACATTTTTCAATCATATGTTTTGGGAATATTAAGAAAATAATAACCCGTAACATTAATGCAGACTAAACTACTGACTCCTTATTAAAAAAGTACATGCAACGCATAAATAATGATGGAAATATACGACGAAGACATTCTCATTCCTTCTTGCTTTCATTCAAATTTAAATCAGATACAGTTCCCGTCAAAACAAGGTCCAATCCAATTTCCGATCATAAGCGTTTCATTTGCATCTCATCTGATGCAGTCAATATTGAAACCAGAGCTAAATAGATGCAATTGCGAATTGTACACAAGGATATGAATTCAAGCATAAGGCCAGAGCGGAAAAATGTCACAACCCGCAATTGCAATGCACTTTGAATTTGATGCAGCAAAATATAGGTGATTTACGAATAAATTATATCAACTTTCCGCTATTTCTTCATTCTTGATGCGTAAATATTCAATCATGAAATACGTTTTTTGGTTGATAAATGACAATGGCAAAATTGACAAGTTGGAAATGTGTTATTCATTAATGAGCTATTCTTCCTGAAGGTTCGATTATATTTTACCGAACTTTTATGTTTCATCAACAAATTGTTTTTCACTAATGTTTTTAACTAAGGTGTCCGTGGCACAGTGGTTGCGTACTTGGACTAGCGATCTCATGGTCCAGAGGTCGAACCCGAAAAGTGTCATTGGAAGTCGGCAGGAAGGGCATCCGGACTACAAAGCACCACAACGCTCCAAACAAAGTCTGACTTAAGTCAGCACCGTCCAAGGCCCCAGTAGGGGTAAAAAGTGACGTAAAATCCGTAAAAAAAAAAAACTAACCCCTTGTTCAGTTTTATCATTTTCTTTTCAAAGCAAATTTGATAAGACTAAATCACGAAAGTTTATCCGAAAGCGATCTAAGTAAAATATACAAATCCATTATGGTCATTCGGTGGTAACTGTAATTGCAATATATTCTGTTGAGCCCAAATAACTGCCACTGAGTTATTTGTCTAATACTGCAATCATGAGTATAAGGAAAGGCCAAATTTTAAGTTCAGGAATCTTTCGTATCTGTTCATAGAGAAAATTAGTCTTATTTCAGGACGAGATGGAGTAAAACGCCATTTCTCAGTCGCTTACACCACTTTTTTTCTCGTGAGAATCAACAGTGAACACCGGGACGAAATGGTGTAAACGACTTGTAGTTAATGCGCAGATCCTATGATAATTTCAAATTTATAAACGGAAAATTGAAGTTTAATTCACATGTAGTGAGAAAGGTGAGTTCCTCCTAAGTAATTTCAATCAAGAGTGCAATCAAAATCAAATTTCTCACCACAACTTTAGAATCTTAAATCTCCCCCCCCCCTAAAAAATTGACAGGACGCCCTTTCAGGGAAGAATTGCAAAATTGACAAGTTGCCAATGTGCTAGTCATTAATGAGCTGGAGAGCAGTGGTCGGGCCAGAGATTTTTCCATTTTTTTCGCAGCTCTACAAAATTTTCGCAGGCCTACTAATACCAGCAAATCATAGCATCATATTTCATGATTAAGAAGAGTAAAACACCGCTCTTATCAAAACTTGACCAACGCCCAATATCTGTCGGGAGAAACAGATTTTTCAAAATGTCTTGTGCAATTTCCGCAACTAAGTAATTTCTTGTAATTTTTCGAAAGTAGCTACGTTTCGTCATTGATGACTCAAAAAAGATTTTTCGCAAATATCTGATTACATGAACTCGCTACTACCGCCATTTATTGTTTCTTAGGAGCCATTTTGTTAATACTAAACTTAATAAATTATAAAACTGGCATTTTGTTACCGAATCCATCTTATCAACTGGTGCATACATGTGCATGTAGCAAATATAGCCATAAGTGATTAACCTTGCAACTAAGCCACCAACAAAAATTCTTGTTATTATATGTCATTTAAGACATGATTAATTTGAATTTTATTTTTTTCGTCTATACATTGATTGAAGAATTACTTGAAATCAAGTCGGTTATCATTCTTTTATTGAACGATCGACAACTTCTTAAACATGGCTTTGAAAGTTTCGTATGTGGTTACAACATCCACAGTAACTCAGTAGATCAGGCATGAGATTGAGGGCAAATAAAAAACCCGGAACGAGCGAGCAAGTTTGCGAAGGGGGTCTGGTCTTGAAATTTTTGTGACCTTTTTATGGACATTTGGCATAATCTAATGTAAGAAAAATAGTTGGCTAGGGCGAAAAAATGGACGTTTTTTAAATAATCTAACTTTCGGAGGGGGTATACTTTTTATTGCATATTTAGGTGAATTACGAGAATGGTCTTTTCAGCACCAAAAACCCGGAAAACCCGGAAGATTCTCATACCTGGTAGATGCTATGAGCTACTGCTGCAATACTTTTATTTTTCTGAACCTGTTACAAGATGCAGGACGCTATGAATAATAGGATTTTTTAACTAAATGATAACATAATAAATTACATGCTAATCGGTTGTCATTAGTTTGCATTTTACGTTCTATAGACCAGTATTTATTCTATTAGACAAAGGTCCATTTAAATGTAAGAATTACAAGGTTTTGATTTTTCGCAGGACCAAGTCAATTTCTTTCGCGGCGAGTTCATTTTTTAAAATATTTTCGCAGCTGGCCCGACCACTGCTGGAGAGCTAAACTGGTACTAGAGAAGTGTACGTTAGAGAAGGATAGGTATAATCCATACACAACCTGGCCGTTCTGGCATGCGTGGCATGGATGTTCACTATTAGCGCAGCGGTATGTGTTCAATAAACTGGGGAGCCCATACGAATTTTGCTGCATCAAATCCTTAGCCGCTCCAGCAACGTCAACTCAGTTACATGTAGAGGCAGGCAGAGCGCACTTGATTTCTGATGTCTGTGATAAGTGAGCAGGCAGGGACTCATCAATGTGCACTCAGGTCAATTAAAGTACGCAGTACTTGTCGCCTTATATAATAACGGAGTCCTCCGTCACCTCCGCCAGGAATGTGCAGCGGACGGAAGACCGAATTAGATTCTCCCACGGGCCACGACACAAAGACATTCCGTGTCGCGCCAGTCAACCGTTCGCAAATAATGCCGCAGTCATTTATTACATGCCTAAACCGCCTCTCGGCCAACCTACTCAAGACATGCACCTTGCAAGGCAATGGCCAATGGACAGGGTTTAAATAGATGCCGTACATGTCTCAACCATGAGGAGTGGTCCATTCAAGCACACAAATATGCAGTGTCTGCGTGATATTGCGTTAAAATTACTTTGCAACTAAAACTTTTGATTTTGTGAAACCTCAATTTTCGAAATCAAAAGCCTTTAACATGGGAGTGGGGAGGTCTACGAAAATTGTCTAGGTTTTTGCGGAACTATATTCAGGTGCGATTTACGGCGCGGACGAGAGAGCTACGCGCTAAGTCGAATCGTAGGCCATCTTAATGGTATGGATGGCTGTTGTCCTAAGAGGGACACCTATTAACTACTGACCAACAGATCACAATCTCAATACATGGAGTATTTTTTCATTACTTTGATGGAAGGGGCTTCTGAGCTTCTATCAAGACAGCCTTAACAATACGACTTTTTCTACGCTCGTCAATGTTGTCACAATATAAATACAATGTAAGATAGAAAGAGAGAAATACCATTAACTTTAATAAATACATATGTATTACTCTGCACTCTGTCTATCAGTATTATCCGCATTGACTTTATTTTCTACCTTAGAATTCATTTTTACTTCTTGTCACGTGTGTACAGGGTGTCCCACAAGTCTGGACACATAGGAGAAAATCGCATATTCCATTCATATTAATCATTTATTCAATGTTAAAGTAAATACTAGAGGACAAAATGCATGAAAGTCAAAGGATGTGTTCAAAATGTCCACCACCGTTCACAGCACACAATTCCAGTCGATATCTCCACTCCATCAAGACTCGCTGAATGATTTCTGGGGTAATCTGCTGACAGGCTTCCTGTATGCGCCACCGCAAATGATGAAGGTCTTGAATCTTTTCGGAATACACCATAGCTTTCAAGTGTCCCCAAAGGTAGAAGTCAAGCGGAGAAAGGTCTGGACATCTTGGCGGCCATTCAACCGTTCCTCTTCGACCAATCCAATGCCCAGGAAATTGTTCATTCAAAAATTCACGAACAATGACCGAGTAATGGGCCGGGGCACCATCGTGTTGAAACCAAGGAGGACCGTCGTCTGGTAGACTTGGTAGTGCTTCGTTGCGTAGCAGACTCAAATAATTTTCTCCCCGTACTGTGTCCTCAAAAAAGAATGGACCAACAACCTGATCTTTCCAGATACCACACCACACCATAAGACGCCTGGTTCCTTGATCTTTGGATCCATCAAACCAGTGAGGATTGCTTGATGACCTTGATGACAGTCATTTTCTTCACACATGTTCATCGCCCAGGAACAAAATTCAGTTATTCTGTCTGGATAGTCTTCCGATAATTTTTGCATCAAATGCAATTTGTATGGATGCCAGCTATGGAGTTTCAGAATGGGATGGATGCTTGCCTTTGAAATGTTGATTTCAGAGGACATACGGCGGATGGATCTTTTCGGACTTCTGCTAAATGCACCCAAGACTGCTGTACCGGTATCTTCATCATTGACTCGTCGGGGAGGGCCACACCGGGGTTTGTAATGAACACTGCCAGTCTCCTTGAATTTTCTCTAAAGTTTTGCGACACAACTGAAGCTGATGGGCTCGCATTCAGGATGGTTCTGATTGAACAAATCCGCTGCGTCTCTCGTGCTACGATTCCCAACCAACAAAATTACTTCAATGCGCTTTTCAATTGTCAATGGTATGCTCACTGATAAGACGTGAAATGGAAATGCGATTGACTAGCCAACCTCTATATGACAATACCGAGTACTAGTCACATGTTCTGAACACAATGATAAATAGTTCATTTGCACAGCTATTTGTCGCTGATGACATTGAAGTTAAAGATGTTAATCAGAAGGATTTACGTACAAATGCATTGCACACATAGAAACTCATAATTTCCTATGTGTCGAGACTTGTGGGACACCTTGTATAACGATGTTCACTACGCTTCTGTCAGCATTCACTCCGGTGTGTCCCACGTCTAGAACCGGCGAAATATATCGGGTCATCATGAATACCTTGGTGTTATTCTTTATATACAAAGTGATATCCATCAAAGGCGTTTTCAAAATCTTAAAAGCTCATTAACTTTAAGTTATAAATGGGTCACACTATTTATCATTCATATAATATATAAAGCTTGATTTATTGACGGCAATATTATGAAATCATACACAATAGAATTCGATTAATTTACATATGTAATTAAGCTGCGTTCTAAACAATTAGTAGGTTGCGATTCTAATAACTCATAACTCAATTCTAAATAATAACTTTTATTGACCCTGGAATACAACCAGATAGTTCATAATTTAGACAGGTGCAGTAAACTTAGCTAATGCATATAGCCAATTGGAAAAATATGCTATTGAATAAATTTGATAAGTCAACAAATTTGAAAACTAATCCGAGGGGAGTAATAAGTTATTAATCATGAGTTATTATCACAAATTTCGTTTGTATTTGGGCCTATGAAGCATTTGACATTTTGATGTGTTGCATGCTATGAGAACTCGCAGCCATGCTGGTGGTCTTGGTGACGCAGTGGTTAAGTACTTGAGCTGCTGATTTTTCCGATCTTTTGGTCTGGAGGTCGAACCCCGAAAGTGTCGTTGGAGGTCATCAGGGAGGGTGCCCGTACTTAACAATAAACGCTCCATTTGAAGCAGTGGTTCTCAACCTTATGGAACCACGAGACCATTGGCTCATTGGCTGAGGGCCACAAGAAGAGCACAAACAGCACGCCGAAGTTGCTGTGTGTATAAGCTTATCCATAGATAATTGCCAGGTTAGGCTACTTCCGTCAGATAAACGGATGGGATACTAATGTAAATAAAATAGGGATGTTGCTTGAGTATCATTGGGTAAAAAAGCAATTAGAAACTTTTTGCTTTTGCAACGCATTTGTCTGCTTCGAGTTTATAACCCAGCATTGAAAAATTCACGCTAACAAGTCAAGAACATATGTCGCACTGAATCTCCGGTCGATGGTTTGAAGTTGGTTATGCAATGTTGTGTATTGGACTTATTATACTTAATTCACCATATTGTTGGTTATTTTTAATTACGTGCAACTATTACATTTTACCATTTATCTGCTACAAATCAATAATAAAGGCAGAAACAAATCAAACTCGTATATGATTATTTGCTTCAACTCCAGTTTGTTCAGAATATCGGTACTCTTTGCTTCATTCATAACGACACAATTTAAGCAAATTTAGGTAATCGTAAGGGTTGAATAAACTTTGTAGAAAGCAGCAACAAAGGAGTTGAATGGGAAATGAATTGATATCAAACATTAAACAGGTGGCCACGGAAAGTCGAATGGCCTGGAGGGGGGCCGCAGACCGTGCAAGGTTGAGAACCACTAATCTAAAGACTGATTACGTCAACACCGTCGAAGCACCCAGTGGGGGAGAATTGATGTTAAAGCTTCACTTTTACTGTGAATATATACACTGAAATTCTGATATGATTTCTTACCGAAATCACCAATTTTGAGTCTGCAGTTTGAATTGACGAGGAGATTGGCAGGTTTAAGATCGCGATGGATAACACCAGCGGAGTGAATGTAATGCAGACCACAAAACAGCTGATAAATCAGATATTTCACATGGTCTTCTTCCAATCTTTGCTCTGAAGTAATAAGTTTATGTAAATCTGTTTCCATGAAGTCAAAGATGACGTAAATGTCACGTGCTGTGTCGGGATCCTCGTGTGCAGGCAGCAGTAGATCCAGAAAGCTTATGACATTTTCATGTGAAAAATGACGGAGGATGCAGATTTCCCTGTATGTTCTCTTCATCACCACCAGAGACGAGAGGGCTTCAGGAATCTTCTTTATAGCAACACGTCTACCCTCAGGGATTTGATAGGCATCACAAACAACGCCAAAAGCACCGCAACCTGCAATGATTAACGCTGTTTGAATTGAGAGCAGGGATTGAAGCGGTTAAAATTTTCGCTTAACCGGTTAACCGATCAAATATGCCAAAATCAGTCAAAAAGATTAACTACCCTTCACGTTAGAGCGTGAGAGGCATTTACTTGCTATCGAGCGAATTATCATTAAGCATCCATTTACATGTACGTAGGCCATTAGAACAGTTTTCATCAAAATAATATTTTGCATCATCATAGTTGGGATTCCAGTTAGTATCATAGTTGGATAGTCGTCAGGCCAAAACTGAACGACGTGTACCTGTATGGCACAAAAATTCGCCTTGTACTTTTCTGTTATTATTATTTTAAACGCGGATTCGAAGAACATGTATTTTTGATTAAAACAATATTTTAATCGACTAATTGTCGGGAAATGTTAGATTTTTCACTCAGTCAGAGTAAAAACAATATTGCGTTTACCGTTTCCTTCGTTAAACGCATTCTTTTTTTATCGAATATGTTTCCATATGCCGAGAACAAGCGTTCACTACTCGTCGATGCAGCCTGAACTGTGAGGCACGTTTGGTGAGTTTATGCAGTTTTGGAAAAGAGCATCCATTTGTCCTCCACCAATCCAGCGGGTCAACTTCGAGATTCGAAGCAATTAACTCGTAATATTTCTTGAAACGTTCTGGTTGTTTTGATGCTGTGTCGCTTGCCAAAAGTATTGATAGTGGACTTTCATGTCTTGTTGTGTAAATAGTTGTAGACAAATGCTCAGACGCTTAAGATTTTCCATCAGATGCGGCTAATTCTTCAGCCTCCTCCCATATGCAATCTTTCAACTGCTTGCATAAGTCGTGATGAAGAAAATCGAGAGATTTGAATAGAGGATCGAAGAAAGATGTGAATATCATGGATATACAACATACTTAGTTCACAAAGGATTAGTGTTGCGATGCTTGGTTGAATTTTCATAATAGGTAAATATTTCCATTCAATCGCAGTTAAGCGGTCGGTTAGCATAAATTACCCGATTAAGGAAAGTTTAACCGGTTAACCGCTGCAATCCCTGACTGAGAGACTTAAAAATTTGCTTTCTTCACACCTAGTTGATTAGAGCATTTTATTCTGGAAAACATTAAGCATTCATTAAAACGATTGAGATAGCATCAGACAGAAAAAAATCAACAAAACTGATTGATGGAGACATTCCAAATGCTGCCATAAGTAAGCTATACAAAAACCCATCGAAATCCACTCATGCAAATTTAGCTTATAGTCGTATTATGTGTATTTTATACATCTATTACAATTCGCGCTGAGTTCAAAGTTTAAAAACCCAAAAAGGAACTAATCAGTGCTTGAACCTATTGTGAGCAATTATGTTTCTTCCATCACTTCCACAGCAACAAGTAATAAAGAACTCCAGGATGTGGCAAAATGCTGTGATTTTGCTGTGATGTTTGCAAAATGCTGGCAAAACACTAAGATAGCCATTGACATTAGCTGTTGACGGTAATCTATTAGGTGCCACTCAGCATGTATGTATCTTTTAGTTAATAAATTGCAATTGAAAATAATGATCACTCAACATCACATGACCAGTAATAGTCCAGCAGCCAGAACGAGTTTCTACAGGGAACGAGGCCGAAAGTGAGACTTTCACAAAATGATATTTACCCTACCCCCACTACGAAGGTGCACGTCTGTCGAGTTCTAGTGAGTTCCTCTTCTTGTCAGACAGGATCAAAGAAAAACACATGTAAATACAATGGGACACAGTTCCAATGCAGTTTTTAGTTAAAATGAAGTTTTCTTATGTTTTCGTTTACCAACTGGAAAGTATTAAGTCTACAGTCATAATTTTCTACATGGATTGTCTTCAGGTCATTTCCTATGATGTGCATGTGCTATTATCATGCTTCTGATCGACAATGTATCTGAGAATGTGGTTGAATCTTGATAAAGTTGCTCAAAATGTCTGAGTTTGCCGACACTGAGGCTCGCCAAATTTAAGTGTGTTTAGCTTTATACGCAGGGGTGCATGAACATGAAACTATTACCTGAAGACATCCCATGCCAACAATTATGACTCTGGGCTTAGTACTTTTCGTTTAATCAGAGAAAACATAGAAAAATTCATTTGAACCAAAATCTGCTATCTGCGTCCCATTGGATTTACATGTGTTTTTCTTTGATCCTGTCTGAGAAGAACAGGAACTCACTAGAACTCGGCAGACGTGCAGATTCGTAGTAGGCACAGGGTGTACATCATTCTGTGAAAGTCTCACTTTCGGTCTCGTTCCCTGCAGAAACTCGTGCTGGCTGCCGGACTATAGAGTCAATTGCGATGCGGAAGTATCTAACCAAGACGTCAAGATAAGACACATCCTTAATTGTCATGAACTTGATGTTTTTCGAAAAAATAAATGGTGTCATTATTATTTTCTTATCATCACTTGACTATAGAATGTGATTTTAATGCACTTGCCTAAGCACGAGCTTCATTTTGATATACTATATGCCTGTGAGATAATATTTTCATACGGTAATTTCATCACAAACAATCAAAGTTCTGTAATAATGAATCAGATGAATCAAAATATATTACCGTAACCGAAAATGCATGGGTGCTTTTCAGCAGGTTATTGTGTACTTTAGGTATCACCAGTCATCAATTATGGAATGTCTCCACCGATTTCTAGTCCGGTGCAATTTTTCCTAAGTTCGGCAAAATTCTGTATTCTATTGCACACTGAAATTCTGTGCAGAAATTTATATTGAATGGATGACTTGTGTGAAATTCTCCTCCTCCAGTCGCTTCGGTCTCGGGCGTCCTCCTCGTCCAGCTCCGCGGTTTCAGGTCCTCCTCACACCATCTTCTCCTTGGTCTTCCTCTATTCCTCCTCCCGACCTTCATTTCCATCACTCTCTTCTCTAACTCTCATTCCGTCTCTGTACGTGACCAAACCATCGCAGCCTTCCTTCTTTCATCTTCATGTCCAGCTCACCAACCTTCACCTTCTCCCTGATAACTTCACTTCTAACCTTATCCCGCAAAGTCAAAGTGTACAAAAACCTCAACATCTTCATCTCCGCCACCTCCAGCTTCTTTTCCAGTCCTTTTGTGATCGCTACCGTCTCCATGCCGTATAGCATCGCCGGTCTTACAATTCCTTTGTGGAGCTTTCCCTTCACCGTACTTGGTACTCTCCGATCACAGAGCACTCCTGTCACTTTCTTCCAGTTGTTCCATCCTGCCGATATTCTCTTTCTACCTCTCTTTCCCCTCCTCCATCTTCTTGACTCGTTGAATCTAAGTACCTGAACTCCCTCGCTCTCCTCACTTCCTGTTCTGCTAACTTCACTTCACCTTCTTGTACACCTTCTTCCCCACACAAAGGTACTTCGTCTTCATCCTACTCACTCGCATGCCTCTGTCCTCCAGTGCCTTCCTCCATAGTTCCAACTTCTTTTCCACTTCCCGCCTGGTTTCCTCACAGATGACAGCATCGTCAGCAAACAGCATGGACCAAGGTGCCTCCTACCTCATTTATGCACAGTGTGACATCGAAAATAGAATTTCAGTGTATTATATTTTCCCCATATTTCGCCGAAAACTGAAGCACAAGCTTCAGAAACTTATGAAACTCGATGTGCAGATAAAAAATCACTGACTGTAAATCTAGCCTCAATCTTACCTATCTTGCCACCCAATCGATATTTTGTGGTGTCCACTTGAAAGTTCACGTCGAATGCATGTTTCTTCAAAAATGTCAAATTCTTGTGACCCTTCTCAGTGATGCTTGTTCCCATTGAAAATATCTGAAAGAGACATTTCATTAATTTATAAACAGTGATCCGGTTCACTTGCAAAGACAAGGCATGTCAATGTTACTGAGTAAGAAGGGTTGCCCGCCGATATTTCACATGTCATTTTTCTATGAAAGTCGTTCATATATCTCCAAATCCAAATTAGACGGCCTTAATTGCATAATTAAGGCCGTCTAATTTCCTATGTAATACTATTGAAGTAGGAACATTTCACCATCCATCTTCCAGTGAAAATGACATTGAGGTGAATGCTATGGTTCACAATTGGGATTCGTAGATATCTCAAGATTTACATTCTTCAATGTTCTGAACTGCATGGGCTATGTAGAAATGATCATAGATTTCAGTCTTTTCCAGATCAAAATCTTGGATTTTTGATGTCATAGATTTTACGTTCAGTAACAATGCATATATTACCTTTCAAATGATCAGCCTAAATCGTCTGGCACTACGCGCCGACGATTTAGGCTGTCATTTAAAAGGTAATATATCTTCAATGGCGGCATATCATGACATTGTAAGTAGTAACAATGATAGCCAGATTAGTAAATGAGCCTGAATTTTCCGACCCGGTCTGAGCCAACTTTATCGAGAATATTCAGGCTCAGTTCAAGGGCTATGATCAATGACTTCTGCTTATTTCGCAGACGCTGTTAATGAACATTACTGAGTAATAGCTTCTATTTATCTAATCGCTGCAATTCTGCTGTTTACTGAAGTGAGCAAATAGCAAAATCTTTTCAGTGGGTGTACCCACTGTTTGTCCTTCTAATATTCTGTAATATTGATTCTTAGTGAAGTGGCGTTTGACTTTACAACTCCTTTTTTCCATTATTCCTGCACCGCATCTTGTAGCCGATTGCATGCGGCATAGAAATAGCCTCTAGAATGGAAGTTAAACTTCGTGGAATAGGCATACACAATAGTGGCGAGAAAATCGTGCGCATATTCATTGAGAAGCACTTGTAAACGGCTGTATCATTTGATCAGAATCAGTCACATGTGCTTCTATACGTTTCACTGGGTTATTCATGCCCCGACTTAGTTCTACACCTGTGCCGGTACATTGTGTCAATTGTCATTCTAGACAGCTTCAGATAAACAACAGGTTTCTATGGTTTGCTTAAACGTAAGGAAAGTGAATGTCACATGACTCTTACAAATTCCTATTCGACAAATACTAAGTTTTCCTGACACCGAGTGACGGGTCATACACATCACATGCGTCATTTAGTTTTGTTGACAGGTTCCTCTAACCAACATGTGTGACAGGAAAACAAACAGAATGTCTGGCAGCACTTCATTGCTCAATATAATCATCATGCTGTTTAAGTCTTCTGACTATGACTATTAACCTATCAGGTCTTATTTAGAAGAAATTATTGATCATAGCCCTGGCCTCTCTGCCTGTTAAGGGCCTCCCAACGCTACAGACATTGATTTTTTTTAGGAATTGAGGATGATATTGTAAATCCAAAATTCGTCTTCATTTTGAATAGAAACGAGGCGCTCCATGTTACCACTGAAAACTTCGTGCGATTCTCAATTTACCTCTGAATTAGTGTGGATAGAAGTTGAACACATCTATAGATGCAACAAAAGTTCAAGGCCATGGAATATCTTAATATGTGCCTTTCCTTATATTTTCAGAATCTTAAGTTTTGTAACTTCCTGAAAAGTTAGACTCCCACTAAAACACTGCGCAATGACATTAAAAATAACACCAAGATTACTTAAGATTCATATAAATTCGCACTCAGCTGTTCTGAACTTTGATTTTGGCAAATTTAAAGCTGTCTTTTAACAAAAAATATCTCCAGCACCCAACAACTACCATACACGAATTAAGATTGAAACAATGTTCATTTACTTAGATGAAAAATGAATATCTTTGGCATAGAAATATTACACATCGTCGATATTTAGTTAAAATGATGCTAAAAAGGAGATGTTAGATATCTAATGTCAAACGGTTTCAATTACTTGATGCTAAAATCTATGACAATAAATTAACATAGAAAATGCCATTTTTTAAGTACATAAACTAGATATGGGTCTACACAGATTACTGATGTGTTCAGGTATTTTGGAAAAGGTGTCAAAAATGAGCTCTTCTTTTTGCTATATATAATTTTAAAATAATCAATTGAAAGCCTGACGTTTCGTCCGGGTTAATTTAGCAATTTAGTCATTGTAAATTCTTGTTATTTTTTTGGTACATATCTATGTGAATTCTGTAGTTTTAAAGAATTCCATTGGAGCCATCACAGAGACTCACGGGCTGAGTATTATGAGAGTCACTTGCAAGCATTGTCAAAATGAAAGTATAGGAAGCCTATGTAAGTCTTTCAGATTCTTTATGACTATTAGAATTTTCCTAGTGGCCTAGGATGTTTGCATTGAATTCCAGAAAGCATGAATATCATTTATCAAAGATATAGACCCCACTTTCAAGAAGTCTAACGTAACTCTCACCAGATAATCTAGAACGTGAAACAAGTTATATTTCACCTATGCTTCAATGTGCTTCAAGGCAGATTTTCAAAATTTAAGATGCACCACCCGCTCGACGTACCTGCAAACATGCCCGGTTCACCGGTGCAAGCAGGTGCGCAGCTAGCATACAACCTTGATGAAAAAATTTTTCCATCACATTTGTCGATAATATTGCCCATTACTAGTGGCATATAAATACGTTATCAAATAATACTAGTACTTTAAGTAATTGCCTATTGTTGCTTTTGTTGGGCGTTGTGTGCTGCCTTTTTTTTGTATGATGTTTTGGGCTGCTTCTAATCAATGAATCGATTGACGTCGAGATTTGTAAAATGTCATGAGGAGAAGTTTGATCTGAGATCGATAATTAGAATACCAAAAAGTTAGCTGAATGATAGATATTGGGGCGCTTTCAAGGCTATTTGTTTGATTTGGCATGACACGTGGAAAAAATATGAATTGAACGCTAATTGTTTTGAAAGTTGTATAAAATGTGAAAGAATTTTACAGCCAAAAACGATGTCACAATCGACTGTGTTGTAAAAGTACTTGTTTCGCTGAGGTCAGTAGAAAGGAGTGATAGTGAGATTATGTGATTTTCAAGCTAATCGTTGAAAGCATTGGTGCGATGTACAGTATATATTCAATATGTTTGGAAAAATGGAAAAATTTCTATTTTGCCGGACATTGACGATCAAAAGTGATCCGTGCATTCGCCATTGAATGCGCTCAGTGATATTGTGAAAAATCAGCTACAACGCGAATCGTTGAAGAAACCAAAAGAAAAGAGCATTGCCAATTGATCTAGAGTCAAGAGAAGAACGAATTGTGGGAAACATGTAGGTGGACTTTCAAATCCAGTTCAGCGCGCTAATCCACACCGACTTATGCTTATCAGAACGGGAGTAACATAAAAGCCTGGAAAGTAGGCTAGAACAGTAGAACTATCATGATATGGCGAATGGATGTACGAAGTACTCAATGTAAGATTTTGTTAAAGACAGAGATGTCTAAGAATATTTTGAACTACTCGTTGAAACGAAGTGTCAAACAACAAGCGTGTTTATGGAGTTAAAAATGTGCAGTAAGGACCCGACAGGAAGAGACTCGGTGTTTATAAGAATCACGGACAACCCAGATCGCGATGTGTGAATGTCAAATATAAGAGTACATTCGACGATGAGAGACAGAAGAACACGGTTCGCAAAGCATTTTATCTGAGCGCTCGCCTTAAGATTCGACATCATCAATAAAAGGAGTGTTTGGTACAAAACGCTGCAAATGGTTGGAAGTCATAAAAATTGAATATACCGCACTAAAACGTGATGAAAATATTGGCAAAATCGCGGGCGAAATCTTTACGCGTAACACTTCTTTAGAGATGCACTGCTAAAACTCGACTTGTACAAGGCGCGGGCATAGAGTCAAGGAGGTGGTGCGCAACTCAACAGAGCTCGAATCATGGATAAAAGAGATAGATGGTATGCGTCTGTGCATGCCGAGGTTATTCGAGAAAGATATGTCGAAAGTGCTGTATTGGGTATTATGAAGGGTATTCGATAACAATTGTGAGGTACAGTATAAGACAAATCAACAACATACACACGAGGGAAAGATCTTGGTCTATCAGCATTTTATGGATGGTATTTTAAAACAATTGCATCCTTTGATGATTGTGTTACTCTACTTTTTGTGTGTGGGTTGGAAAACTAAGCTCGTTGGTAACTATGCTAGATAATAATGTATATTATTAATAATTAGTTTATTAGTGGTTTAGATAGTCTTTGGTTTAGAGTCGTTCTTTCAATCCGTTTTCAATTTTTTGATCTGTCTAGTCTTCATTGGAGATTTAAGGCTTAATTCTTTTTTCGGCTTCGGTGAGTCTAGAACAAGAAACTCAATTTTAGTACTGTTTACTGTTTCAATCGTTGTGTGTTAAAACACATTAAGGTAATCTGACTCCCAGGTAAATTTGCTGCAGTTGATTACCTGGAAAGATATTGCCAGTTCGCATAAATATACTGATGAATTTGGATATCGTAAGCGTTTTTATTTACTCAATTATAACCGCCTAATTAATTTAGGGGGGGGATATGACATGAGGCGAATACGTACCTCTGAGATGTTGAAATACATGAGAAAAATGAAAACGATCAAAATTAATCCAATCAGTTTTATCACGACGGAACATCGTCTTCAGAAACGACCGTAGGGGAGTCTTCAGACAGCTTCTTTCTTTTGACTGACATTTGCTTATGCCGCTGTCTTCGAGCAAGGACATTTTTCTGATTTTGCTCTTTTCTTTCTTTATACAACTCAAGGCCTGTCTTGTCAACAGGAGCTTTTTTCAATGATTGAAAGTGTATAAATTGCTTAATTGAAAATGCAAGTTTACTAGAGTCTTGAGCATTAATTTCGTCCAGAAATGGAACGTCAATGTTTTCATAGTTTTTAACATCGTACAATAAAAGCATTCTTTTTTCTGAATTTGTCAGAAGCAGCAAATGCAATTCATCCAAGAAAGACACAAGATATGAGTCTTTAATATTTGATTTACAATCAAATATAGAATGCAAAGAAAAACTTCTTTTTTCAAAATCAATGTTCAAATTGATAACAAGGCTGCTGTCTTCAACTGTAATCAACAAAATTTTGTCATCGATAACGTTGATACTGTTCACAACCGGCTCATGAACTCCGTACTCATCAGTTACTTTTTTCAGATCGAATTGTTCACAACAATTTCCATCATTCACTTCCCACAAGAATATGACACCATCACCTCCAGCCGATATTAAGAAACGACCACTAGAGGAGAAGATTACTCGAGATACAAAGCTCTCGTGTGCAAGCAAGAAAGAGTGAATATTGTAGCAATTTGGATAATTACTCAATCGTATTTTTTCGTCTCTGTCGGAAGTAGCAAGAAATTTGCCATTTGGAGACATTTGAAGATCTGTTAGCATTGAAACATGGCCAAGTAGTAACGTTGGTTCTGTCTTTTCATCTTGCTTACACGTCGCAAAGGAATAAATATCCCCGGATTTATCACCAACAAGAACAGTATCTTCCGCTACTGAGAATGATACACAGGCAGCTCGTCGTGGAATAATAAATTCACTAATCAACTGGGGATTTTCTATCTCACTAAGATCAAACACGAATACATGCTTTGCATCATTGACTGCAGCACAAAATCGTCCAGATTTCGATATTCCAATCACCAGGATCTGACCATTGGAATTGTGATTAGGATCTGTTTGTTTATCAGTCAGAATCCGATCAACGACTGGTATGATATAACGTTTACAATGTCGAAAATCCACTATCAATATTTCCTTGTCACCACAGAATCCAACAAGTGTATTCCTTGCGCTTTCCATTCCTGAAATTAATAATTACATGTGAATATGAGATGGGTGATTGATGGCCATTACCTACAAATCCTGAATAGAATATTAAAAAAAATGTTTGCGGGTTGAAAGGAGGGTCTGACATCATACAATTTTAAGTCATTCGATACAATAGACTCAATTGCTGTGGTCACTTTCAGAGACTGAAAAAAAATCCTGACCATGGAAAATTACGTCGCTGGAGGTAGAGAGCCTCAATACTCGGGGTGGAAACAAAGGGTCGGCCTTACGTAATAACCTTGAGTATGACCTGGCATGATCAATTATTGATCATACATCACCCGCTTTAGTTCCTAAATTTGACATGGCGGAGGGTGGTAGGACCACAATTCAATGAAGAATATAAGAGAACCAACCTTGAAATTGAATGATGCCAAGAAAAAGTCAAATTTATACACTTATCAAAATATACCGTCAGACCCGTTTTATCCGCCAAGACCGTTTGTTCATAGCAAAATGTTTATTTACTTTAGCATTGGGAATGAATTTCAGTTATTTGTGTCAAGAAAGTCATCTGAGTGAATGGTGTCACTGCAGTGAAAAATGCGTCCGTTTCAAAGGCTGGTGGCGAGTTAGATAAGATTCTCGAAATTCATAACGGCCAAGCGCGACTTCAGCGATTGTTTCTTGACACAAATGTCTTCATGCAGTTCTACGTCAGTGCATTAGAACGGGGTCAGTTCACACACTACACAGTTCAATCAATGTTTTTCTTCGCTCACTTTGCTCGCCGCTCATTTTAATTTCGCACTATCCTCACCTAAGAGTAAGTATATTAGGTAGAGTGGTAACTCCACATTTATTAAAACCCCAATGTGTATACACTTTCGATTTTATTAAATGAACTCAAGGGAGATACATTCGGAATTGTTTCTAAATGTGAGATATGCACATTCATGCAGTTATGAAGGAATTGCCACGGAATTGAGTGATCATGATTGTAATGAAGAAGGAAATATGGTATTTCACAGATTCTCAGTGTCACGACAGCCTTGGAGATTTAATGTTTGCTAAATTAGCAATTCGATGTGTTGCTATTACTTTCTTGCTCAACCTCAAGGGTATCTTCTTAAGCGTGTTCATATCACAGGCAACCTGCCACTGGCACAGCAAAATCACGTAATCAGAGACAATGACTTCGTTCAACTTTAAAAGATGTAAATGGTTCCACATCAATTTTCAGATTCAAGAAATGAAACATGAATTTAAAGAATCATAAAATCATGCCGGTGAAAATTAAATTGAAAACTTGAAATTTCAGGGAGAAAGCACGAATGATGTCGCGACGTTTTCAAGAAGACTCTAATTATAATACAATTCATGAAATTCCCTTGATAATCAGCTTGATTTCCGCTTTGTTAGGATGATTATTAGCAAATATTCATTCTCTTTGATATCCAACTTGTTTCGTATTACTTATATAGGAGAGTCATCTCGGTAGTTATAAATTGGCAAAATTTTGACTTCTTTAAAACTGCTCAAATAATTTTTTGGACCACGGGAACGCAATCTCCGCAAAAAACTGAATCTTTTCATATAAAAATTTTCACTGTGTACATACACTTTTTTTAGTCGACACTCTACCTATATATTAGGTCCTCACTTAAATAATTGATGTCAGATCACTCAGGTATTCTATCCATTACATAAGTAATTCTAGCGCAATGCGAAAGTGAATGCAATGTGAAACAGATACACTGAACGTCATAAATTTTGCAACAACTGAAAATCTACTTAATTTGATAAAAATCAACATATATTTAAGTCATCCAAGATATCATGATCCGGTACTACACAATTGAGTAAAGACGAAAGCTTTAAACGCTGTCTTAATGAATGCATGATACTGTATCAGGCAATGCCTAAAAATGGGCACTATTATTCTTAGTTTGCTACCCACAAGTGTTTGGACGACATTCGACGATACAATCTTGCAGTCTGCTTCATCCTCTATCAGGATGAATCGTCGCGAACTAAAGCTCTTTAATCGTGGTCTGGAAATTGGATTGTTTGACCAAAAGCATTCCATAACTTAGACTGCAAGGCGACTGTGAATGCAAAATCACTAAGCCATTTTCCGCTCTCTAGAAGAAATATCAGTTCTGTTCGCTCATTAGTTCATCAAATTATTTGTTCAGTTCACTTAATGGGAGTTGCTAGAAAATCCTGTTCGCTCAGCTAACTTGCTCACCTGTGAACGACTCAAAACTTCGAAAGATCTTTTGTACCTAAACATGATTGCTGGATGGCGATCAAAAAATGTTGTACTTTAGAAAAATAATAATTAACATCTTTAAAAATCTGACTCCTTCCGACTCAACTATTACGCAATGGTTAGTCAGGGCATTTTCCAAATACACACTATAGAGATCTAAGTCTGCAGAACGAGCGACTAAACGACAGACAAGATGAAGTAAAGCCAAGGCGCAAACAGAGAAATGAAAGAGTAGCCGAAAGTAATAATGATACAGTTGCCGAGAGGAGTTAAGAGACAATGTGAATCAACGCAGGAGAGATAGTGCGCGTGACGATGTTGGTATTTTCAGAGGGCATGTGGCTCCGCGGAACGATAAAGTTTCCAAAATTTTTGGTAAAAATTTTACCTCAACGCATTGAGTTACCTTCCAGGGTTTTTGCAAATGTTCAATCCCTCGCTCCTTCCAGCCTCAAATCATCTTCATGATCGAAGCGTGGCTAAATGACTTCAAAGACTACAATCAGGTTGCAATTGATGGTTATAGCCTATTCCGGTCGGACAGAAGAGACAGACGTGGAGGCGGCGTGTGCTCATGCGTTCGAAATGGCTTACCTTGTTGTATTGATGTCTCATCTCAACTCCAAGCCTCACCCAATGCATTGGGCATCTCTGTATGAGCTTTCCAAGGCACTGACTACTTTTGCTTCTTTACGTTCCGACGTGCCACTCAGCATACAGAAACTATGGAATTCATCATAAATTCAGCGGACGTGGCTGTCGACCAAATGAGGGAAAGTAAAATTATTATCCTTGGTGACTTCAGCAATTTACCCACAGCGAAGACAGAGAATGCGTTTAGCAAATTGTGAACCAGTCAACACGTAAATCTTCGATCCTCGACAAAATCCTTATGAAGAAAAATCTACGAGAACTATAGTACTTGAATTTAATTTGTAACGCTTTCGGACTTTCCGTTGCTTGAATTTTCCTAATTTCATTCTTTTGCACCTGACTTCAATCTGCGATCATACATAAAAAATATTCACATGCAATCTCCTCCAGCGAAGTTGCTACCATCATGTTATCAAACTGGTCTTGCAAATTTTTTTTTGGCCATATTGAACATACCAAACTTTTTCGGCCATGTTGATTTCAATTCTTGGTAAATTCTGTTGAATGCACCTATCATTAGATGAAGTTCGGGTGGTGGTATTATGTTTAGAATTGGTTCATCTTCACTCCTGATGCTTGAATTGAGGAATGGTTTGTTGACACAGTCAAAATAATATTTTGTCACTTGTAAGTTGACTCCAGAGTGAGCCCAAGATTGGTAATGATATCTAATGTTTTCAATGTTCTTATTTTGGCATCAATTTCACAAATACCAGAAGTACCTTCACAGCAACAATGTGGATGTTGAGAACCATGATACTGTAGCTCACAAAAGAGATTTGCAAGCTTTAAAAATGGTAGCTGCCACTTACGGAAGTTCATGAGTTCTGTCGATATTCTCAAAACAGATTAGTACGTATCGATAAATTTCTTCAGTATCCGGTACTATTGTGAGGATGAAAATCTTTTTGACACTTCCTTCCTTGGAGGCTGACAATGACGTCACACCTACATCTTCTCTGATGATATTTAAACATAGGCTACATTGAAGAATCCCTGTTTTCCAACAATTCCCAGCTCAAACATAGATTTCTTTCCATTCTTAGAATATACCGGAATTTGAATAGATTTACTTTGTCTAAGCATAATAAACAGAACTAAGTCTGTCACCAGCTACCAGTTGGATACCTGTAGATATTTCAGGATTTGAACTGCCTTTTTACTGTCAACCTAGAGTGTGGCATTATTCACCCTTTCTGTTTTGCATATAATAGTTCAGATAACATAGGCCTATGTTTTAACCAGCCACAAATTGCAATAGTTTCAAGAGTGGGTTTATCTTGTAGAGAAAATATCCTTCATTAACATATCAAAAATCAAGGAAAATCTGAGTAGTACAACACCTTGAACAATCCACTTGAAGTTACGAGTCGTAAAAATATAGGAAGATGTTCACTCCAATCAAATCGCAGATACAGATCGTAACAGCCAATCAAAATGAAGCGCTGGAGTTTGCATCACTGACTGCATTTACCTTCCACACAGCTCTCACCAACACCAGCTTTGTTTTCTATGTCAGGACCTTTCCAAGCGGCTAGATCTCTCAGTCGCTAGCTCAAAAGCACCAGTAGCTATCTGCGGATGTTGTAAGTCGCAAGTGTAAGAGTTTCACCATCAATAAACAATTAAAACATGGAAAGGCGACAAGATGACAAATACAGGCAGGTGTGAAATCTTGCGATGAGATAAGGGAATAGGTCAGGTTATGTCAGCAACTTTGCGGTGATGGAGTCCCGCTGTTTATTTAGCTGGGGGGCAGATGTCTTGAATGAATAACATTTCAAAAATGAGCAAGTCAAATTTGGTTTTGCAATGTTTCAGGACTTTAAAATTGCTCGTTGACACATTGTTGTCTCCGTGAGCACTAAGGCGATGAGAGCCGATAGATGATATGTATTTGTGCTCTTTGACGCGTTCGAACAAGTGCCGAGATGTCATTCCGACGTAATTTGTATCACACAAGTCACATTTGTAGCGATAGATGACATCATGGCAGCTTACGATATTAAGTTTGTCAATTTGCCGGCAGACAAGTCTTCACGCTGCGACTTAGGAAGACCGGGACGATGGATGAGTCAATTTACAGGTTAAATAACTTCAATTGTCGGCGTACGTAGTCGCTGGACTTTTGATTTTTAAATGAATGAATGAGACGGCGAATATTGTCATTGTCTTCATGGCAGGAATCACGGGGGCTGGAGGCAGTGTCACACTTCTTGTCGAGCGCGTCGAAGAGGACAAATACATATCATCATCTATCGGCTCCCATAGCCTTAGTGCTCACGGAGACAACAATGTGTCAATGTTGTAATTGTGTCCATTCTTTAATAGTAACTTGTAACTTCATTTCTCAATAAACAATTACTTTGTGAAAGCTACCATAGTGTACCACCATAAACAACCATCTTGTGAAGACGCGTAGGTGTTCAAGCTGACAGATCGAAAACGCGTTCAGGCACCCTTACTCTTTAGATAACTTTCCTCGTTACCTGTAGTGTAATTAAGAAAAATTTCTATTAGTTAGGACACAAACTTTCGTCAATCAGAAAAGCCTTTTTTGCAAGTACTCTCATGTGAATATTCATAGAAATTCAAGCAACTGTATCAAAACACGTTTACGCAAATGATCTTCTAAAGCATATTCCATGGTACCTGCATGCAGATGTAAATAGATGCTGATTTGCCCAAGGTAAGGGATAAATCTTTTATCAGTTACTAAAACAATTATTTTATAATTGTTTCAATATGAAAACGCATGTACAAGCCAAAAAAAGGTTTACAAACATCTTCACCTGACACAAAACTTAACAGTCACCGGCATGTGCAAGACCGATCAAGAAAGCTAGGGTGAACTTATCATACATATATCCATGCACAGGGAGGTAAATATCCACGAAAATTAGAATTCCAATTCAATTTAGATTGTGTTCTATTTGTCAGATCTACATATAAACTAGATACAACAATTAAACATCCTTCTATAACGAATCGATAGAACTAGAAGTAAAGATAGGAAGTCATCAGAGAAAAGATCAATCATTATCGTGGCAAAATAAAGAAAAGCACACCACATTTTCGAAACCAAATTTTGAAATTCACAAATATGTCCATTCAACAATTCTGATGCGATAAAACTAATCTAATAAAAAAAGGAAGATCTTTGAAATTTACCACATTCATCTGAAGTTTTATAATACCAGAATGATAGATGGGATGAAAAAGTGTCCGAAATATAATCAAAAAACTCGAAACGAAAAATTGCACACAAATTTAACTTTTTAAATGATGCTTTGAAAAAATTTCACTTCCATGGCATTATTATACCAACGGTGACTATTCCACAAGCCCACTAAAACACGTGAAATGAGACATTCTCTAAGTGTGGCCTGCCAATATTTTTCACTCGTATTGCAATTGCAAGCCATTCTTATCTTTCTTCACATATAACTCTATAACTCAAATAGGCCGCACCCATAGAGTAGGTATATTATAGGTAGAGTAGTAACCGCATTTATTTAATCCCGAATGTGAACACGGTGGGTTTAAAACTCGAAAAAGTGAGAAAAAATGACCATCCAATCTGTTGCCATTTTTCACTAAAGTAGCAATATCTGATCATTTTAAGACAAAAACGAAAATCTTTTAACGGTGTCTTTCTGAAATAAATGCAAAAAATGCTTTTTATATTACTTAGAAAACTATTTTTGTAAAAATGTTAAAAATTAGTGAGTTCTATTCAATATAAATCCCTATTTTGGCTCATACGATGAATATTTATTCAATTCTGCATAATGGAGTGTGTTTTAACAACCTAACTCATTGAAAAATCAAATAATTCCTCTCCGTACTACTTATATGGTGTTGAATAATTTATTTGTATGAGAATTGTACTACAATAGTGCTAATTTCATCTGCTAAAGTATTCTAGTGCACTTCTGTGCAGCAATCAGTCTTATTGTATCGTTGGTGACCCTTCTATTGCCAATTCACTTGAAAGCTGTGTTTCAACAACCTAACTCATCAAAAAAATCAACGAGTCTTCGATGGAGACGAGCACATTAAGTCTATGGACGAGGACTTTCCAAGTGTAAAGTCAGATATCTGTGATGTATCATAATTTAAATGCCGTAAGTGTACATTATCGTTTAAAGTACTGTTTTTTCCTTTAAGTACTGTTTTTAGGACATTACATATTTGCGAAGGACATGAATTATATGGAATCGTACCATAGATAGGCATTTAAATCAAAGATACATGTGAGCAAATCTCGAAATAAAGTCCTGATTCATCTTCTTCCAATGACGCCTTATGAAGATTGATTGAGTCAGATCAGTGGCTGTGTTTTTGAAATCGTCTGACGTAGATATCTATGAAATTTATGCATACGAGTCGTTCATCTCGATTCATAGATATTTCAATCGTTTTCAATCTTCGATCTTCTGTGGTGACGTGTAAGCATCATATTAGCTAAATTCAGTGCTTGTAATCGATCTTGATGCAAAACTGTTCAACTGATTGTCATTCTTTCATCCTTTGCTTTCATCGCATCTAGTGATGCAAATGGAAAATTTTCCAGAAAATTGTCCAGAAAATTGTCCTGAAAATTTTCCAATTTTTTCAAAATTTTCCGGAAAATTTTCCATTGGAAAATTTTGAAATTTATTTCTCGGTGATTGACGTTTTTTTCTTTGTTTTGGAGACTTATTATCGTCGTTTGAAAAGACTATGTAATATTCAAAGTTCAAAAGCTATCATTCCTTTTATGTCATCCCTGTATGTTAACACTAGAAGCACCATTATTAGATATTCCTTTAAGCACCAAGTGTGTCAAATTTGACACATATACTAAAAATAGTTATTTTGATATTTGTTATTCACTAGAAAATTTGTTAACATAGATGGAGCTTTCAATTATGACAAATAACAGTCTTTATGAGCACTCATGAGCTTATATGCCTATATTTAACTATTATATGAATTATACAAATAGCCTTAAATTATGTAAATTCTAAAATTTTTATAAAACAGTATGAAATTTTCAAACGCATTTACATTAAAAGTCATATACGTATTATATATGCTAATCGAGATGACCGTTCAGTATCGGCATTGAATATGGAAGGGGATTTTTTATATTTCTTTGTAGGCCAATACTGTATAATTGCAGTTATGCAACTCACCAAAAATTCTCTGGGATTGAGTTCGATATTTTATTAGTTAAAAAATGCACAAATGAAGCAGCTATTAGCTAGATTGTTCGTTGCAACAGAAGCACACAGCGATTGTATATTTCTCGACTGATTGCAAAACATTTTCCGCATTTCACTTTTGAGCACTTTGAGCAATGAATGTTTCCTAAATTATTACATCCTTGGCTCCCACAATGAGCTCGCTTCTTCAGAACAACGGAAGGACTCAAAGAATGGGAGTAATCGTGTTGTGGTTGTGAAATAGAATAGACGTAGCGATTGGCAGTGGAAATTTCAAAGATTTCTTCTATCAGAGTAAATATGAAATTTCGTCGGCTAATTGACTCTCCTGAAATCTGCTTATAGACAACCCATGCATTGATACAGGCTTTGTCAGAATATTACACCAGACCGCAAACGTCCATCGCCTTGACGCACTGCGAGTCGAATATAGTCGGATCATTTGATCGACGCAGTCTACTCCTACTTTCGAGGAATTGTAGAATAGCACAATTTGTGGTTTCAATTTATCATGGTTGTCGTCGATTTCGGCGTCTTTGTGCATACTCGAAAGAAGATAAACCGTTTTTCTCGGTTTACATTTGTAAGCTACAGAAAGTGTTGTTTTCTTTTCATTTTGATAAAATCTTGAATGATAAAGAGGTTGGTCAATTTTCATATCTGGGCACAGCTCCCTTCTGTTCTCACGAATGGTTCCGACGTAAGAGATTGATTTTCTCTGAAGATCTTCTACCAATGCGACTGAAGAAAAAAAATTATCTCCAGTAACGTTGTATCCGCTTCCCAAGTGATCCACGAGATTCGTAAACAACTCTTTGTGATAGAGGAATATCATGCGAGGACGCATCTTCCCCAAATAAGGAATACAGCTCACCAAATATTTGCTTTTGACTTCGACCAGGTCCCAAAATTTGATGCCGTATTTATCTGGTTTATTGCTCATGAAAGTAATGAAACGACATCGTGTTTTTAGTGGCATCAGCTCCTCATCTACTGTCAAAGAATAGTCTGGGGTGTATTTTTGATGACAATTATTCATGAACATATCAAAAATCTCCCGAACTGCTGCAAATTTGTCGTTATTCAACCTTGAGCTCCTAGAGTTTTTGTTATCGAATCGAAGCATTTTTGAGATATATTCAAATTTCTGACGGGACATCGTTCTTTGAAACTTTTCAATACCATAGTTTTTGTTCCAAAGAAACCTTATTGGTAGATTTTTGTTGTACAAACCTCGTAAGTACTGTAGAGCAATGAAATTCAGGAGATCTTCTTTAGTGATTTGCGTTGTACAGTCTTCACGACTGTTTGAGTAAGTTAGAATTCGATCGATGATTCTATTGTCTATGTACTCATACCACGAAGATAAGATGTTGGTGACACGAGAGCGAACAAAGGGTTTCGGTCCGGGTGGGTGACGAAGTACATTTTGCGTTTGTAACCGTCCTCTCACAGGCAGTCGCCCATCAACTCTCTCCCACTTAGTTCCATCCTTACCCGTGAAAGGCGAGGGAGTTGCCGCTGTCCTGTTTGTAGATTGCGCATTTGTTGACATTTCTTCAATAACTTCAGTTGATTCTTCGTTCGCCGACTCATCAGACGAATTAATTAGTTCGACGGAGGGTAAGTAATTCGGAGCATCGTCGAAGTCAGATTCCATATCATCTCCAGAATCTTCAAAATTAATGGTGTTGAGCATTTGCGAAGCAACAACAGCAGCAGGTCGTCGTGGTCTATCCATCGTGAAGTGTCGAACTGATGAGATGCTGATTGAGGGAAACTGACTCAGTAGCTTGATCAGCCAATAGCGGTAGAGAGACACTGTGAATGTTGAACAACCTCGCCTGCACTCGTGGTTGTTGACTTTTTACTTTGATGACCTAGTATCATAGTTCAAGATATGGCGATAAGTTGTTGTGTCAAAATTGACACAGTCGGTGCTTCTAGTAATAAATGAAATTTGAGCATGTTAATGAATAGTAAGTCAATGTTTTATAAAGTTTTCCGCTAAATGTGACTAAGTTGTAAAAAGTCAGGAAGCATGAAGAATTAATTCAAGTTTTAAGTTACCTTAAGATGACGTCAAAACCTCATTTGTGTCAAATTTGACACATTGGTGCTTCTAGTGTTAACTTTTGGTACCAACTGCACCTTAACCAGGGCTGTGGAGCCGGAGCCTTAAGGAGCCGATGGTTTTGGTCGGAGCCGAAGCCGGAGCCGATCCCAATTAAAAAGATAACGTTGAATCAACGGTGAAAAAACGTTGATGTTCAACGAGATTTTGGTTGATAAACGGTTGATTCAACGTTGATGGATGGTTGATATCGTGACGCTTTGGCCGCTGATATAACGTTGATTCAACGTTACTTAAAAACGTTGAAGAAAGTGGGGTGATCAACGTTTTATCAACTACTTTCTGTTAATATAAAACCTTTTTTAAACTGATTTTCAACCTTACATCCTCATTACCCGTTCAACGATATAAATAAGGAAAATATCACAATTATTAATAGGCATATTTATTTACATTTCAATGACGTAATTTGACATGACCAAAATGACATAAAACTGGAATCACAAACTGCTAGCTCACGTAGAACATCCACTGAAAATATAGGGCTTCATGCAATATGGAGTCATGCATTAAACACATAAAATCATCCTATATCCGTACCTATTATGGTGATTGAATATAAAAATACAATTAAGTAATTTGCAGCAGAATTGTGAATTAATCTTCTAATGTTTTGACCGGGAATTGGTAGAATAGCTGCAGAAGAAAATGTTTCATATTTATATAATGTTTCATTTTATACATTTGGTAAAATATTCCTACCAAAATTTTACTTTGTAGGAAAACATTCATCGAGATTACAAAAACAGAGCCCTGCTTTCCCAAGTAAACAGCAGAAGGGATGGACATCTTTCAAAAACACAATTTTTCATCCACAAAGAATTTAGGAAATGAAGAAGGCTTTACCACCATACAAGATGACGTTTATATAGTAGCACACATCGAAACGATCAGATACAAATAATCTTGATGAAGATCACTTTTATCAACATATATGGGAAATTTCTCTATCCGGATTTGATCATCCTTCATTTGAAAATCCTTCCAAACAGATAACATGCCCACACCCCGAATGCGTATTTCACGTCATCTGGAACACTGTCATTTCGAGTCGAACACCGTCGCGCCGTTATCAGTCACATTTTTAAGAATAGAGGTGATGCCACAGTTCAACAGAGAAACATTCACTACTCAAACTCAAATGAAGTTTGAGGCGATGATGCGAGGTCACTCCTTTGGTTGGATCACAAGGCGGTTGTCCGAATCTGATGATCACTTGGACGTTGCGAGCATGAATGACTTATGGGTAAATAAAAATCCAGTAGCTTTCGGGGCTAATTAGCTCAAATAACAAGACAGAAAAACAGCCGAACGTTGGTCAGGTCTTGAGTCATCGATGCACAGATAAGACGAGCTTGCACAGCCTCAGCAATCAACACCTGTAAAAAGAAGACAACTTTTGTGCTGATGTGCAGAACAGAATTATCAAACTTAACTACCTCAATTAACATTCCATGGGTAAGCCTACTTAAAGTTTAAAGGAGAAATCATTCATAGTAATATTAGGTGTTATAGCAAAGATAATTAAGAAAATTGCTTTTCGATCATTTAATCTTTGACAATGTGGCATGCGATATTCACAGGAATTTTGATAGCAAATGAAGAAATTCAGGAATGGCCGAATTGTGACCATTATCAATTTATTAATAATTTTCTAATCAATACTCGTAGTATTTATCAATTTCATTCTGATATTCAAGTAACTTTCTTTAGAAAAATGTGATCTGCAAATAAAAACAGAGTATGTAGCCTATTGCCGACCGCATTTTCAACAGTTCATGCGATGAAGATATTCAGGAGCGCTTGAATTTTCATTATAAAATTGATACATGCAAATTTATTTTGATATCCAAACCGTTTGTTTAAGAACAATCTACAAACACATACACACATAATATCCTCTTGTTTCTACTATTTATATGACATCACTTCAGGTAATTCATGGTGACATATGGGCATACAGCAAACATGTGACCATAATACCTAGGCCTACGATAATATTGAAAAGTGCGAAGCATAATGTGTAATAAGTCAACACAAATTCAGATGAAAGAGTAGCAATGAGTTTGCACTTTGATTGTTTTATACTTGTCGTAAAGCATGAAGAATTATTGATTAAATTGCACAACTAAACCCATTGTAGGGCTTTAACACAAAACTAGTCTTGTGCGCATAATTATACGGTGTGCATGTAGCCATATACAGCGTGTAGTTCGTGGTGTAGTATTTATACCTTTTGTGTGCTTGATTATTTTTCTTAAACGACTCGAAATATCAAATTGATGGTATTTTTTTAAATGTGGCAATTCTGAAATAAATAATTACCTCAGGCGATAGCTACAGGTTTTCAATTCAATATAAATTAAAATGGAAAATAATGACCTATTTAAACATGTTTCCTTGATGGATGCATCTTTAAGAAACAATAGAAAAATTATACAACTTAAGCAGAAATCGAATAGCAATAATAATTGTCGAAATTGATAAAAACATTATCCACCTAAACTTTTTGCGGTCCTGAAATAGAATTTTTAAGTCTTGTCGCATGTTAAACTGTTTCAAAAACTTTTTCAATTATTAGTCATCCAAATATTAATGCTATAGCACAAGTAGGCCTACAGCCTGATACACATATAATTATTGAAGTGCAAAAAAAATTACAATGGGTTTTATTGCGCCAATCAAATTCTTTCATGCTCATAGTTTCTCAAACTTTTAGCATGCAACTATTCTGTCTCAACATGCCCAGATGTTTGTGCTATTTTATACAAGCAATCAGAAGTTATGAATTTAAAAATAATATAATATCATTTCAACATATTTCCATTTAATTATAATTCTTTTCACGACACAATCAACTTTTTATCGATTTTTCAACGAGAAACGTCGACTTGAAAACTGATAAACATGCACAACTGAATTTCACATATTGAATTCGAAATAAATAAGCCTTGAGCATGTGACATCATTTGTTTCCATCACACAAATGAATTCAAAGTATTGGTAGGACTCCTTGTGATAAGTCTGCTACATAGCTAAGAGTAATTGAGATATTTTGTTGTTACCAGTAAATTATATTAAGTATGACGCTTATAACATTTTATCATTTCTAAAAGTAAGAGCAGATATAATCACTAATAGAAAGGTCTATACGTTCATGATCAATGAACCCAAACCCATGCCCAAATCTCTCCGTCGATTTTGTTTTTGGGATTTCCAAATACATGTACCTAGACTTGCAGTTAAATGCTGAAACAAAATTGACAAGCTAAATCTGAGAACATATAGAAACTTACCCTTTTTCTGTAGTCTGATCCAATAGATGCATTTTTAATTCTGATACATGAATCAAAGGAACTTGATGGCTTCATTGAGTAGAAGAACTCACTGACTACATACGAGTGTTCTTCATTTTCGATTTGTTGATAATTGAAAGAGAATTTATGGTAAGTCCATATAACTGGACACATTGCAGGCCAGTGAGGTAGTCGTAAGTAGATTGTGCTCCATGTATTGTGCATGATAACGAAGTAAGATGATGAAAAACGTAGGTGATCACAAAACCGACGATGCATAAATAACGGTGTGTAAGTAGAAATATCCTCTTGATGCGCTGACTTTTCTAATAGCAAGCAGCACCATGAGAGCGAAGAGTGCACAAGCTACTGCGCCTGACTTGCACAGCTTTCTGTTTGACGTCATGGGCGGACAATAATTATAAGCAGGGACTATGAGTCACAGGCATCAACAATTCGCAGCGGGAGAATATTATCGACTACTAATTCTCAGTCTTCACGCAGATGCGACCACGGCCATCACAGGCTGTCAACAATGTGACTGAACTCCCTCAGCTGCGTGCGCGTGGCGATCGAATTTCCTTAAGTGACGGAAAGTTATAGAAGCGCGATACGATTACGCAGATGGAGCTGGATGCTTATGCAATTGTTATGTCCAGTTACACACTGATTTAATATCAAAAGTTTTGTAAATTATTAGCCAAGCAATTTGGCGAACACACGAGCAAATCGATCAAAATCGACATGCTGATGAGTACGGTACGTGAAGCTTAAATAGATTTCAATTGACAGATATTTCGATTTGAGAAGGTAAAATGTGTGCCAGTATAATTGCTTAGGCTCCCTTCGAAAATATATGCTATGTGTAATTGTTGACCTGATTCGTTCGTCAGCGTTGATTGATGTTGTTGCTATAGTAACTACACAGTATACATGTAGTGAGTGTGAACGATGATGAAAAATGAGAGGAGGAAGAAGAAAAGGGGGACAGAGTGAGCGAGAAAGAGAGAGGGTGACTTCATCATTTCTTTCTGTAGGTCTGCAAAATTTCATCAAATGAATAGAGCACATGTATATAAAATACTCGAAATAATAGTATACGCATGTTTCATATGTCAATGTTGCATCCATGAGCGATTCTTCGAGTTATTTAAATGTATTTATGTCACTTCTTACATCAACATTATTAGTTATAGTCGGTATCTAATTCAAGTGGACAATTCTTCTTTAAATGAAACGCTCTTTTAGCTATATTTTATCCACGTACATGGATGATCGATGTTTTGTACAATTCCAAATTATTATTTAGAACAAATTTTATATACATTTCCCACTCTTCACAGTGTTACACATTATATAGCGTATAGCCATACTTATTCCAGACCATTTTACTTAACATGGAACGATACTTCTTGATAGGGTTTATCCATGGTGCATGCATAATCCATGTTTTATCCAAAAACGTGCATCTAGGGCTTACATTGGCAGAAACAATTAAAATGTTTAATCAACGTTTATTCAACGTTTTTTCAAAGTTTTTCACACCAAGTTGATTTTTGGTTAGTTTTCAACGATGATTTCAACCGTACGTTTATCAGTAACGTTTATTCAACGTTTTTTCAACGTTTGTCACACCAAGTTGATTTTTAGTTAGTTTTCAACGATGATTTCAACCGTTGAAAAAACGTCATTTTTTACTTGGGAAGGCTCCGGCTCCGGCTGCGGCTCCGATAGTTTGAGCTTTGATATAAATCTAGAATTTTGAAAGTTATTAATTGGCATCATAAAAAAATTAAATCATTTGAAATCTAAACATATGTCTTTTAAGTATACCAATGATCTGTCCTCCACGATATCTTTCTTTGCAGTTGCCGCCTTCTTTTGTATTATATTTATTATATATTTACACACATGTGTAATATTTTTTATTGCATATGTTTCGTAAGACTAATTTCCATATTGACAACCACGGCCAACTAGAGGATACGGCCGGGACACGTGCATAATGGCCTCCAAAAAAGGAGGCCGAACTGTTATCATACTGCATCCTGTTTTTAGATGACAAATTAATGTATAGATTGTTAATATCATAATGGAGAACGACTGAATGAGATTTACACTATATTTAGAAAGTTACAAAGCCGGATCGAATGTCAGTACAAATTATTTCCTCCTTTTCGAAGAATACTTAATCAATTGGGTATTTGGCCTATTGATAGAGTCCTTCATTTTCTTTTGGTAATTGTTGAATATGATATTTACACATGTAGAGATCAGGATTTTTTTCGATCGAACGTGATCTTCACACGAAAATTCGATTAGTGTCAACTTTTTGCAAACAATGCTTGCAACATACTCGGAAAAATCGGAGTGTTTTTCTTTTTCTTTCAGAAAATAAGAAAAATTTCCCATCAAAATAGAAAACACTTCACAAACAGAGTCATGAAGTAATTCATTTGGCACAGTCAAACCTCCTCTGTTCAAAGCATCAATATATCGACGATCATTTGACTGAATCAAGTTCTCGTTCAAAAATACACCACAAGATGAACAATTGAAATTGCGAATCTTTTTCGCAATATAGCCAGAAATATACACCGCTACTTCATTTTCAGTATCAGACAACGAATAATCGTCAGATAAATTGTTTATATCATCATCAGTGACAGTCAAAGAATCTGTATCATCAGATGCATTGATGATAGGATATTCATCATAATCTAAATGTCTGAGGCTTTGACAAATTTTAATGATCTTCTCAGACTTGCCAAGTTCATATAAAGATACGAGGAAACGACCGCCAGACATTTGTCTGTATCTGCCGAATCTTTTCTCCAATGCATCTGTTTGAAAACGCGAAGTTAAAATGAAATCATAATCTTCATTAAGAAGATCGTTGCACAAAGTTGCTATAGCTCTTGTAGACTGCACTAATGCTTCTGCTCAGAAAAAAACTGTAGATTTTTCGTTTTCCAAGACTCAACCCACATGGCGAATTTCAACAAAAAATCTGTTTTACCGTCATTAGGTCGAATGCCATTCGCCAACTGTAAACTATGATTTGGTGACTTGGAATTAAGAATATCCCATCAAACGGATACAATTTTGATAAAATTTGAAGTCGAATGAGTAGTTGCGTCATCAGGAAAAAACTGCTCAATGGTACTCGAATTTCGCCTGTCAAAAATTGCTAATGCTAAAGGAACATTCTGCTTTTTATTTTGCGGATGTAAAGCCGCAAATGTGATCAAAGGAGCTTTCTTAAGCAATGTTTTGTGCTCAATGTCGAACACTTTATTGACAAAGTTCCAATCGATGAATGATTTGTCAGCTAAATGCATATCAAAGACATCGACGGAGGCTTGAAATGACGTAACACGGAATCTACGGATTTTCAACCAATTATTTCTGATGTTTTTTATCAGATGAACGACATCAAAAATCAGATATATTATCATATTGTCGAATAAAATAGCAAAATTCCCATTTGATGCATTTGAATGGGGATACCGACATTTGAGACGAATATAGAGATTCACATTAACAGAATGATTATCTGTAGACAATGCACGGATTTTTATACTAATATTTCCGCATTTTCGAATAATATCCTTGACGGTCTCCATTAGCAACACGGCCGATAACTTTGTGATTGGTAGTGCCCGAATGACAACAGAGATTGATTTCTTGAGGAAAACGAGCATGAAGCAAACAACACTACCATACAGTTCTTCTTCTGGTGATGCTCCGATCATTGACGCTCCATCAAAACGCAATTCTGGTTGAAGATACATTTCATCAATTAGAAGGGTAGCATCCTTACCAATTTCACCGCTTTCCAATAGAGATGACACGAAATTCAGAGAGTTGAGATCTCCGGAGGTTACTCTGCGCAAAGTGCGCAATGATGGAAGAGGAAAATGTTCACTCAAAAAGTTGTACGCCGCCAAAGATGTATAGCGTATATTTATTGCGAATCGCATGATTATGGCCCGGTATGCCACTTTTCCCTTTATATAAACAAATTTCTCCAAAGGTGACAAGAGAGGGAAATCACGATTATCATCAGAAAAATTCTTAACGTAGTTGCACAATTCCATCAACTGACTTCGCCTGCTCAATTGGCACCCAGGCTGAGATCGTAACCAGGCGGGTAAAGACAACTGACGGCCATGAAAAGATAATCTAACATGGAAGGATGAATCAATCACAATGGCTCCGAGAACCTCGGACATCCCTGAAGATAATTGATAGACGCGAACATAATCGCTAAATTTCTCCAAAATCTAGTCAGCCGGTTTATCATTCACGTCGAAGTCAGTCAAAGAATGTATTTTATCACGTTGTTGAAAAACCTCCATCTCATCCATTTGTATATTCCTGTCAGTAGGACATTTCCGTCGAATAGTGATAGGAGCTCTTACCGAGGGAAGAAAAGAAAAAATAGTAGGAATGGGATCGTCCTCCCATTTCAATCTTTTTCGTCCTGATAGTGTCGTCCGTATATATTTGCTATCAAAATGTTTTTCACAAACGAATGTATTTTTTGTCACAATCAAATCTTTTCGACGAATTGCAATAATCCATTGTTGCTGCAAAGTTTTTTTATTATCCTTTGGAAACGAAAACTCTGCCGCATAAGGACTTTCTGAGGCGCATCCACTTTTGCATAACGGCACGCAGCACTTTTTTACCATGTCGAACTCTTGATATCTGATATGGACACTTGAACTCTGATAGCAGACAGGAGAGAGCATTTAAGTCTCGCGTTGATCAGTCAAATAAGTGAAGCTGACTGCCGTTTGCGCGCTGTGCATGTGCGAGAATAATAAACTTGGCGTTCCCTTAACTGATCGATACAGATGGTAGAATATACCCAGCGTCTGCAGCACAAAGACATATGACCTTGATGTTGTGCGACTTGACTCGGCTAATGAAGTTTTCTCACCCTACAGTCAGTAGCTTTATGTTGCAATCAAAAATTTAATCCTAATGACTGATTACATTTAGCGAGATGATCGGCCTCCTTTTTTGGAAGCCATTATGCACGTGTCCCGGCCGTATCCTCTAGTTGGCCGTGTGACAACGTATTCTCCAAAATCCATTAATTTGAAGACTTGTTATATGCATGCTAACTAGATGATTGTAGATTCCTAGAGACAAGTCGCCAGTCATTTATGTACACATTTCCAGTTCAGTCAGCAAAGATAATATAGCTACATTTCTTGCGCAATGTCTTAAATCTAATACGGTTACTATGTAGGCTATCATCTATCGGTATGGCTACTGGCAGAAGCTACTGGCATCTGTGACAATGCCAATTTCCTTAGATTGTATTATAGGCTCTTGTGCATTCCCCCACCTACATTTTTCAAAACAATCGATTATTCAATTTGTTCAATTTTGATTGGAGGGATAACTCTTCACACTCACACGAATGACCTGACTGGCTATAGCAGTCCCTATAGAAGTCCTCACATGGCTATAGCAATAAGCGACCCAGCCACTTCTAGTAGCGCCCTATTATTTTAAAGGTATCTCATTCACAATGAATTTCCTTTGACTTCAAAATTCAAAGGGTATATTTCAATGCGAAAAACCCGAAGTCAAATTACAATGTTGACTTGCTGACGAAGTTTGCGACCATGACATCGCAATTACCCACGTAGATTTTTACAACAGCACGGAATGCTTCACTCAAACCGGTGATGCTGAAACGGACATCCAATGGTGCTGCATCTTTTGACCAGAGAAAAAATGGGGGGGACTGCACAAGAGCCGTATCGTGTAATGATATTTCCCCAAATGTCATAGACCTGTGGATTTCAAGAATTTTCATTATTATTTTTTCCGTCTGTCAACACTTTATGCTGATATCATGCTGACATGTAAACAATAAAAAAAAAGACTGAGACGCTCTCAATAAAGGCGCCTTTTGACCTCCCTTTTCTATTGTCTGTGACATTAAACCGCACGCGCATTTGAAAGCTAGCAAAGTAGATGGGATTTCTGCTCGGTGCTCACAGTCAAATTTTTATTATGCATAGCACCCTGCAACATACTGTGTGATACTCCGAGTTCAGTTTCATCAGCCTAACCATCATCAGAGGAATAGTGGTAATGTGTTATACATAAATTGAATATAATAATATACATGAATCATTGATGAATTATTTAGTGCAACTTTACGCCATAATGAAAAATACGAACTTAATATAATGTAAGTTAGGCCTTAACTTATTAAGTATGCTGCATAGAATTACAAAACTGGTCCTAAATTAGATATTTTTAATTTTTTAAAGTATAATTTTCAATTGTACATTTCTAGCCTACACTGCAATGAGGCTATCTAAATTACAATTTCTACAGATGATGAGTCGTGGGCTACCCACCGATCATATTATTCATGGACCAACAGACTATTGAATAAAGGCAATAACAAATAACAATAACAACCTAAGCCCTAAGCTAGCCTATATATACTTTAATATTCAATAAAGCAATTGATATCTTTATTGATACGGTATATTTGGCTATATAGCCAATACCCTTTCCATGTTCGAGTAGATACAGGCCCTATAAGCTATTTAGAGGCATACGCTATCCAGTTTCATATTCAAGCTTTGTTAAAAAGCTTATACTATTATTCGGCCCCTGTGACGGCCAATTAGGTATATCATCATCACTCATGTGGTCTTATTTAATGTAGCCTCGTAGTAGACTGGTTGCAGGCTAGGCCAATTTATATTTAGCCAGTGCGGGAGATCTTTATCTAATTTAACCAATCCTGGCTATAACTTTATTTTATCTTTCAGAGATAGTCAATTCATGCAAAAATATATGACAAGCATGTTATTTGTCATTATATTAGGCTATTATCATTTTTATTATTAACTTAAGTCGTTGCTTGTTAATGAAAACTAATTTGATGATTGTAGCAAGCCTCTAAAGGCCACACCGTTATCCAAAAAACCCGTTTAACGGATCCAGGATAACCAGCATAGATAGAACCTGAATTTGAAGTCGGAGCCGGAACCGGAGCCGAGCCGGAGCCTTTCACATCAGTGTCGTGGAGCCGGAACCGGAGCCGATGAGATAACGCATCGGCTCCACAGCCCTGACCTTAACCATGTCTATTTCAGATATTTCCAAATGAATTTCAGACATAAGATGGATTCCAGATTTCTCTAGCTGAGTTTCAAATATCTGTCACAAGTTCAACTTTGAAAAGATCTTTAATTCAACTGGAGATCTCCAACTCATCTAGATCATATCTGAAATTCATTTGGGCAGATCTGAAATCGATTTGGAACTATCTGAACCATCTGAACTAGAAATGGATGATGTGTATCCTCAACGAAGATATCGGACAATGCGCCAGAAGTTTGAAGCTATCATAGATATTCTTTTACTCATCACATATCTTTAGTTTCCAAATATCTCACGAGTTTACAGTCTTTATATCTTCCAATTTGATCGCTCATGAATGCTGCGTGGACTGTGTGCTTATACTTCATCACATGTTCATCAACACATGGAGAATTTGCATATGATGAACGCTGCATAAAGCTTAACTTTGAAGCCAACAATTAGCAAACTCCAAAATGAAGTACATTATTTTTGCTCCATACCTTTCACATTGCATGAAATTATATACCCCTATTGTAAAGCAAGATTCACGTTATCCCAAAGGGTGTCAGTGATAATTAAAATGATAACAAAATGGCACAAAGCCACTGGTGGCAAAGGAATTTCAAAAATCCGCGGACGGAACTCGCATTGCTACGATCGCTTTAATCGAAATAATGATGAAATTAAGAGTTTTAGATCCAATTTATTGGTACGCAGCTGCCTCGGCAGTTGAAGCGCTCAAATTACAGGGCCCATCAAAAAAATCAAAACTTTCAAAATTTTCCAAAATTTTCCATAATTTTCCAATTTTTTCCAATTTTTTCCATAATTTTCCACGGAAAATTTTGATTCAAAATTTTCCGGAAAATTGTCATCACTAATCGCATCGTTGAGGAATGCCGAACTCTGCTAAATTGCATGATCAAAATCGCCAGACTCTATGTCTTCTTTGCCTCGGTAAATCTAAAGACATGCGCCTTATCAACAGCAAACATAGTGAGATTATCAACGAGCACATCATGCAATACGACGTAGGAGACAACCGCTTACCAAATGCTATCTGCTCAACGTATCGAGTTGTTGTTTTGAACTACGGGCGTGGTAATTTTAAACGTCGCCTAGCTGTCGCCGATGTCTCCGTAATTGGCGGCGCACCTCCATCGACCCGCTCAAATTCGACTTGTCCATGTGCTTTGTGCAACTTTGCTTCTGCAAGCATTCAATCCGTCGTCTACATTATCTAAAAAAATCGTCGCGGACGGCCATCATTGAATGAGTTGCCGGAGAATGTGGAACATCAGGCTACTGTGAGTCTCTGCTCCAAATGTCTGTCAACTGTTGCGAAAGGTGTCGAACACAAGTGCTGTGAAACATCTAGGCAGAAAAACATCCAACGCTTAATCGATAACAGCCATCAAAATACCAAGGAGCAAGTTGCCTCGAGAGTTATCAAAGATAAGCTGGAATCCCCAAAGACGTCTGTAAGATTGTCTACTGGTGGCCGTCCTGCAGAAGTAGCTGGTGCGGCGGCAATCCAGTCTACGTCACCGCAACTAATTTCTGCGCATGGCATCCATGATGCACGTGGACTTAAACTTGTCCACCAACAAGACTTTAGCTATTGCACATCACATCCGAAGTTCTTCTCGCCGGAGAGGAGCTGTCGAGTCCGACTTGAAATCGAAATTGAGACAGCTGAATCATCTTCTTGATGAGTACTTCGATGTGGCGACGACAACTGACTTCAAGGACAGAGATGGATCTATCCAACAACAACCAACGATTTATTGCTGTGATTTGAACGGACTACTCCACCGTATACAAGAAGAACGGAACATCTCAGCCGATGATTTGTCCGTCAAGATTGGTATTGACGGTGGAGGCGGCTTCTTGAAGGTATGCCTCACGGTACTCAGCAGCGACTCGTTGCTTCAAGAGCGTCGACGTATGCCCTACGTGCAAGGAGCATCGAAGAACTGCAAAGAGACAAGCGTGAAAAAAATCTTCTTGATCGCCATTGTTCCAATTATTTGTTTATGAAACTTACAGGAACATACTTCAGCTGTGGGTGCTCTTGAAATTAAAGGACGTTCTCTGCGACAAGATGATCGTGTCAGCAGACTTGAAGCTCGGCAACGTCATATTCGGGTTGAATGCTCACAGTTCGTCGCATCCTTTCTGCTGGTGCACCGTCGACAAAGCGAACTTGTCTAACAATGGCACTTTGAGAACTCTTGGCAGGGTTGCCGATCAATATTGGATGTGGCAGGCAGCAGGCGCTGTCCCCAGCTCAGCCAAGCATTACGAAAACTGCGTCCATACATCCCTTGTCAAAGGTGAGTTTCAGACATCGATCATAGATATTTATCCACCACCTGAGCTCCACCTGATGTTGGGCGTGGTGAATCATCTATACAAGGCCATCGAGCAAGAGTGGGCAGGAGTACGTCACTGGGCTGAGACATGCCATGTGGAGAGACAGGCGTACCAGGGAGGATCGTTTGATGGCAACAGCTGCCGCAAGTTGCTGAAGAATGTTGACCACCTTCAGTCTATGTGTCCGCTTCAAGTCTTGAAATTCGTCAAAACTCTGCGCGATTTCAATCAAGTTGTGTCCACTTGCTTTGGGGCGGAGTTAAATGTAGACTGTTTCGCAAAGTACATCCACGATTTCAAAGAGAGCTACTTGGACTTGGGGATACCAGTGACACCCAAGGCACATTGTGTGTCCTACCATGTGGAGGAGTATTGCCGAAGAAATAATTCGTCGCTCGGCCGTTCGTCAGAGCAGTCCTTGGAAGCTGTCCATAATGATTTCAAGTCAACTTGGTCGAAGTACAAGGTCTCGCGTGATAATCCTGACTATCCATCTGCCCTATTACGCGCTGTTCGTGAATACAACAGCCAGCATATTTAGGAAATGTTTTTCTCATGGTTGTTATTTTGCATGTGTGAATTTCATTGTTACACGTGAGCCCGTTTACCTGGCATTTTTCAGAGAATGAAGTACATTTTTGATTTGTGGATTACGTTTTAGCTTTCAATGATAAGTGAATTGGCAATAGAAGGGTCACCAACGATACAATAAGACTGATTGCTGCACAGAAGTGCACTAGAATACTTTAGCAGATGAAATTAGCACTATTGTAGTACAATTCTCATACAAATAAATTATTCAACACCATATAAGTAGTATGGAGAGGAATTATTTGATTTTTCAATGAGTTAGGTTGCTAAAACACACTCCATTATGCAGAATTGAATAAATATTCATCGTATGAGCCAAAATAGGGATTTATATTGAATAGAACTCACTAATTTTTAACATTTGTACAAAAATAGTTTTCTAAGTAGTATAAAAAGCATTTTTTGCATTTATTTCAGAAAGACACCGTTAAAAGATTTTCGTTTTTGTCTTAAAATGATCAGATATTGCTACTTTAGTGAAAAATGGCAACAGATTGGATGGTCATTTTTTTCTCACTTTTTCGAGTTTTAAACCCACCGTGGTGAAAACACTTTCGATTTTATTAAATGACCTCAAGGAAGATACAGTACATGGAGTAAGTCATACATATCCCTACTCTATGATACAGTCACAGAATGTGAGATATGGAAATTTTTGAAGTTTTGCAGAAATTATAACGGAACCCGATGAAAAAACTGTCGGTCCATTGTCAGGAAGCCGGATCGGCTTAATGATGGCCAAGGTGCTAATTCCACGACTATTTGCCGACTCATGTGAGCCGACACACTACCGACGATTCCCAGAAAGCCGCCGACATTTCCCCGACAGCCTCCGACAATTCCCCGACAGCTGCCGCCGACAATTCCCAGAAAGCCGCCGACAACTCCCCGACATATATGTTCACATTCTTTTGATGAAATTACAGTTATAGCCTACTTGACGTTGTAGTAAAATATTGAAGAAATGTGTTGTTGATATTGATGAACTGTTGATCAAAGTAAAAAAACTCAATGTTGCTATAAACAAAACATTCGGAGGCAGTGACAAGAAAAACCCTACAATATTTATGCATGATAAAAATGCTGCTGATCGCTGTCATCCTGCTACGAAATGTTCCAAGGATTAACAGCAGAAAAACTCAATGCTGCTAAAAAGCAAAACATTCGGAAGCAGTAGCAAATAATCCCAAAAGAAATTACTTTAGCGACTCACCTCAAAGGTTAATGTCGGCATACATAACAGTGGTATGTTTCTCTGCCATCGGCTGTGCTGGCTTGGTAGTGTCCGGTCTCCATTTATGATATATTTTTTGAGCGACAACGACTTCGGTCTAAAATGCGCATTAAGATGATTGATGCAAAAAAATATTGAATATTATTGACGCATAAAAGAAGTTATAAAATTTAACATGATTAAAATAAATAGGACCATATATTTAACATAAAAAATAGGAAAACGGCATGAGCTTTTATTCACCTCATGTAATTATGCTGCTTAAAATCGATGGCATCACACATAGAGTAGGGATATATAGGTAGAGTGTCGACTCAAAAAAGTATCTGTATACAGTGAAAATTTTTATATCAAAAGATTCAGTTTTTTGCGGAGATCACGTTCCTCCGGCCCAAAAAATTATTTAAGCACTTTTGAAAAAGTCAAAATTTGCCAATTTATATACTACCGAGATGACTCTCCTAAATAAGTAGTATGAATTATCAAGTTGGATATCAAAGGAATGAATATTCGCTAATAAGTATCGAAACTAAGCGGAAATTGCGCTGATGATCAAGGAAATCTGATGAACGGTATTATAATAGAAGTCTTCATGAAAAAGTCGCGATATTATTCGTGCTTTCTTGGCTGAAATTTCAAGTTTTCAGTTCAATTTTCACTGTCATGATTTCATAGTTCACTATGCTTCCTTTCTAGAATTTCAATACTGATGTGGAACCATTACATCTTTTAAAGTTGAACGAAGTCATTGTCTCTGATTACGTGATTTTGCTGTGCCAGTTGCAGGTTGCCTGTGATATGATCACGCTTAAAAAAATACCCTTGAGGTTGAGCATGTATGTAATAGGAACCCATCGAATTGCTAATTTAGCGAACATTAAATCTCCAAGGCTGTCGTGACACGGAGAATCTGTGAAATACCATATTTCCTTCTTCATTACAATCATGATCACTCAATTCCGTGGCAATTCCTTCATAACTGCATGAATGTGCATATCTCACATTTGGAAACAATTCCGAATGTATCTCCCTTGAGTTCATTTAATAAAATCGAAAGTGTATACACTTTGGGGTTTTAATAAATGCGGAGTTACCACTCTACCTAATACATTTGCTCTACTGCATCACATTAATTACTCGACATATTTTCATTTTTATTTCCCGGCAAAAAAAATTAAACGACAAGAATCACCACATGTATATGTATTACATGAACACTAGGCAAGTTCCGATGGAAAAATGTGTCATAAAACAAATGACGAAATTAGGATGATTACGAAGGAGATAAAGTGTTCAGTCTGGAAATCTTCAAAAGCAGCAGCTGACGATCAGTACAAAAAGGAAGAACAAGTACAACAAATATATCGATATGAGAACATGATTGCGAGTGTGGACTAACAGCGCAACTTTGGAAATCTTTAAAGACAATTACAAACAGCTGACAATCATGAAAAAGAAATATAGCAAATGTCTGTCCATTTGTAAACATGATTAAGAGAGCGGGTCAAGTCAAGTGTAATTTGGAAATCTTTTAAGATATTTTAAGATCTATTAAGATCTTTTAAGATAAACAGCTAACAATCACGTAGAGATGATGCCTCATTGGTTGGACATTCTAAATGAAAGTGAAAATAGAATTGCCGATATGATGCTAATTTATTAGATCACGAGCCAATTAATTTCGACTATACTGAGTGTAGCCATTTTCAGGGTATAAAAAATGAGAATGCATTGATGAAATTTTAAGCATTTAGAAATATACCTTTACGCATATTATTCATTCGTATATCTATAAATGTCTAAAATTCCATCAAGGCATGCTCTGTTCAGTTGTCATTTTATACCCTGAAGATGACTGCGTTCTGTAGTTGAAATTACTCGAAATTGGTCAATAACGGATGAATAAATCACATCATTAAGTTACACATGCATAAATTACATCAGATAATAATTCAAAAATAAGGGAATGCCAAAATTCGCATATCTACGTAGGAGAAAGCCCGCCCAATGTGCACTTATAATTGCAATTTCGGCATGATAGTAACTGGTCTCTGATAGATTTCATGCAGTTGCTATGCAAGAGAACAGGCAGCAACCCAGTCAACCAGTACACGTGTATCGGACATGTGTAATACATGTGTTTTGTGTTCATATAATACACACGTGTATTACACGTGTTGTGTACAAATACACCAAAAATACACTCCTTTTACGCGACTTAAAATTTAATGCTAGTTTATTTGGCATCTCTTCCTTTTATTGTTTCGAACATACCCAACCTCTAGATTGCATAGAAATTTGCTCTGAATTCATATTTGCATCATATTATACCTCCTAGCTATTCCGAACAGTTGGGCGTTTCTTGATTATTTGCTCTAAGCATGTATAACATACATAAATCGCTTCAAATTGTCGGTCAAATGTGAAATCTATAGCCCACAGCAGGAAAGTTTATAAGACACCGAATAAGTAGAAGCACTATTTTTGGAGTAAAAGACTATCACATTAGAAATTGTAAATCACAAGAATTCACAAATATTGCATACCTAGCCAAAACCATCTCATCTTCTTCAATGACATCTGACAACTTCATATGTAGCTTTATTCCACTGTTCATAAATCCAAATTTCGGTAGTTACACAATTTCGGTGAATTGCCCATGTACAGAGGTTGACTGAGAAAAATACCGTTACTGACTTCAACAATGTCTTCGAATTGAGATGAATTGAGATCAATTCGCGAATTGAGATGGTACCGGCACTTTACTCGCGTACGGCAATAAAAGAGCTTGTGGGAAGTCAGACGTTATTAAAAACAGAAACAAAGTGAAATGGGAGTCAATATATATTTTTTGATGAAAAATCGAACATCATTGAAATCAGTTGACAATTGAAGAATTCGACTTTTTACGAATGATCGAAAGGCAGATTGTCTGAAAGTTTTGACAATCAAGAATGCAAACCAAGTCAAATTCTCTCGAAAGAAATTCACTTTCTATCAAAAGCTGTCCGAAAGTAATTTTGAATAATTCTGATAAGCAATAGAAAGATGTTAAAAATGCAAAAACTCATAAAATAGAATTGTAATTTACAAACATGCAATTAAATAAAATAACATTCATCATAATGTCATTACAGATAAATTTCAAATCAATTATCATTTCATTGTGATTTAGCATGTTCGCTAACTATATCATCATATAGGCCTACTAGTTTGCAAGAAATAATCACATCATGCCAACAGAGCAAAATAGCATAGTCCCTTTATAATTCTTTCAAAAACTAATAAGTAAAATGCATTTCAAACAGAAAAAAGATGATTTCTGCTTTCTTGAACATGCAGTGAACATGCAATGCTTGAACTATGTCTCTGACACCATGAAATAAATATGACGAAAAAGTGTCTCTTCATTCCAAATGACAACGTCAAAGATTTCACATTTTCTTCTGTACCAGCACTCCGATACCGATTGCAATACCTAGTACCAAAATAGAAGTCGCAACTCCTATGATCATTGGTCGTTAATCAGTCCGAATGTACTTTCATCTTCAACAATCATTCGATAACTCGATCTCCTCTCCATAGCTGCAATAAATTGTCGCAATTTTGGCCGTTGTTCAGCGGGTATCAAGCGATCCTCCAATCCCAATGTTCGCATTCTCACTATTAATACGATGAGATCAATATCAGCCACTGTAACGGTTGCACCAAAAAGGAACGGTCCTTCCGATGTTTCTGCAAAGAGGAAGGAAAATTCTAACAATAGGCTGAGGGAGTGATTGATTAATCAACTATCAATTTATCATCAAGTCATGCTTCAAATTTGACTTCAAGATGTGAACAATCATCACATTTTGAGCCAGCCAAGTGTGATATTTATCTTAACTACTACTCAGTACTCCATAAATTTGAGAGTTTTCAGCGTAGAGTGCATCGCACTATTTGTGGACCTGACTGCCAATATGACAATTTTCCATCACTATCAAAAGCGTTTATGAAGTCTGGATTTTTATTTTTGGGATGTCGTGAAATCAACTGTGAACATCCACTTCATTCGTATGTGCCATCTCGTCTGCGACGGACAGATCATCTATCTTTAGTTCACTGTAATACTGCCAGACGTCTGCATTCTTTCTTTCCGTGGTTCTGTGCCATGGCAAATGATATTGTGTTTGATTAAGACTGTCGTTAAGACTGCATATATTTTCTTGCTTTTTTCTCACTATCTTTTGTGACTTTGTGACGATTATATGATGTATCTGCTTGATTTTCATTTTGATGAAATCTATACGCCTACTACAGCTACCTCGCATCGATGTTTGCCATTTGAACTTTTTTTATTGCCGGAGGAAGCAGCACGGCCTGCGACACATGTTGCGCAAAACACGCTTGACAGATGACGCACATTGACATCTTCATTGAATTATTACTTGAAACATGCGGCTGCTTCAATACATCTATGTAATTACGATGTAAATAGAATAATTAAGTGTTGAGTTAAGTAAGTAAGTAAGTAAGTAAATGTATATTTCTGAAAACATTAAAAATCACGACAATCAGTATGGATTCACAGCAATGAAAAATACAGACAGAAAGAATTCATTCAAAGGTTGTGTTGATTCTTTAGAAATGTACAATATAAGTAACGGTAAAGATAACGAGGCAAAAGTCAAATTATACAGGTACCATTTGCCAGAGCTGTTGTCAAAGGGAAAAAGGAGTTTCGTCTTCGGGATGTCACAGATTGAGGCTGTATAAACTTCTTGGAACGCAAAGATTTCTTGGGACAAAGCTCATGTAAAGGATGTGAAGGGAAGTTGCATATTTTCAAAAGCAATTTAATGGATGCTATCTTGCGTCGTTCTTCTAAATTTGGAAAAGAAATGCACTGACAACAACGTGATTCACCACAGATTATGACGTGAGCTCTTCGTTGGAATTTCTCAAGTATTGAGGCGTTCTGAGCTGACATGCCAACAAAGAGAGGGGAACAGTATTCAATAATTGACAAAATTAATCCCTTATAAACGTGCACCAAGGTTTGGTGGTCCAGTAAAGGTTTCAGTATACGGAGGGCATAAAGTCGGCGAGAGGCGACAGTGTTGACGAACTCGAAGTGTCTATTCCATTTGAGATCGAAGGTAAAATGCACTCCAAGAATCTTAAGATCGGTAACCAGTGGAATTGGGGGAAATACTGGGAGCGTACAATCTTTTCTTCTTGGAATCCACATAAGCTTACATTTAGCGTCATTCAAAGATAAACTGTTCATCGCTGACCAATGAAGCATATTGTCGTGTTCTTGCAGGATCTTAGTGTCACAAGGATTGGAAATCGGAATTACAAATGTACAGTCGTCAATATACTTAATAATGGTTGTGCTCTGGTACATAGGACGCAATGAACCGACGACTAAATTAAACAAATACGGACCGATTAATGATCCCTGTGGAATTCCAGAAATAACACGTAGGTGACTGCTACAGGAATTAGACAGTTTCACAGACTGAGTCCTACCATACAAGTATTCCTTGACCCAGTAGATAAATCCTGTGGGAAGCTTGTTGATCACGAGATGGTTCAAGATAACATCGTGACCTAACTGGTCAAAAACTTTACTGTATTCATAGGCCAAAACAGCCACTCCCAAGGTGTTGTTATCCTCCATAGCTACTGTGATGTTTTCGTGCAGGCAGATCAAGGCAGCTGTGGTAGACGACAGCGGTAGTTTCCCAAATTGACCTTGTCCAAAAGTTTGGCGTAGCTTGTCTGAAATGCCGGGGTTAAGCACAGCTTTTTCGCATATTTTGGATAGAGCTGGTAATAAAGATATCGGTCTGAGCTCACTGATTGATATTGGAAAGCGTTTCGGAATTGGAGTTATAACACTTCTCTTCCAAGCACCAGGATACTTTCGATTGATGATTGACAAGTTGATGATGTGGGTCAAGGGAGGTGCCAGAATATGTGCAGAATTTCGGTACAGTATCGACGGAATTTGATCGTGACCTGGGGCTTTATTCGCTTTCATTGAAACAATCAGATTGTAAACATAATCAACTTCAATTACAGGGCACCAATTTTATCTCTCATCACTACCACACTCCACATGATCTCTTCCCGCACGAATGACTTGGTTTGAAAGGAATATCTGATTTATGTTTTCAGCAGCCTCATGAATGCTCGGGAAACTTGATATAATCGAGTCCAAAAAAGACACGGCGCCTTTCTTAGAGCCTCTGAACTCATTCACAAGTTGCCACGTTTTCTTTGTGCTCTCCTTGGATTTCTGAGCCCATTTGCATTTTTCTTTAATTAACATGCGTTTTGTTTTAATACTAAGTCGATGGTATAGAGGAAAGTTCCCCTGTCGATATGCACACCATCGCTCGTTGATCAAAGATTTTAGTAAGGGCGTGACGAAAGGTTTATCTCGAGGAGTCATTTCATATTGTATAAAGGAACAAAGTTTATTCCGCTTAGCTTGTTGACAAAATTCGCAACGTTGGATTTGCGTAAATCATGAATGGTACAAATTCTGTTTTGAGGGGAAGAATCAGCAGTCTTCGGTGAACAAAGTACTATCTTGTGGTCGGAGTTAGCGACCGGAGGACCGACATCAACTTCGTATTTATCACTGAACGACGATCCCAGAAGGACAATGTCTAATATAGCGTTTCCTCTTGTTGGTTCAGTCACAATGTTTTTCAGGTCAAAACTAGTTGATAAATAGCCGATGTTAGTTCGATTGAAGTCTCCTGTGATAATGATTTCGTATTGCGGGTAAGCAATCAAAATGTCATCTATGTTTTGCGCTAAAAAAGATATCACGCTGGTTGAAAATTTAATGACCGAAGACGGAGGGATATAAATACAAATAAAGCAAATCTTTGACTCATGCATTAATATCCAGACACTGTCAGAACCGAAATGATACCCCTTAGGTTGATATTTGATAGGTCTGAGAGATGATTTTGCCCACAGAATAACGCCGCCACCAATTCTACCGTCAGAACGATCCTCGCGAAACAAATCAAAACCATCGATTGAAAAAAAATCATCGGAATGCATGTCTGAAAGCATCTGTTGCACCAAAAATATGAAACGACTTAGCTGAAATTAAGACCCTTAGATCGTCCATTTTATTATACGCACGGTTAAGATTTGTTACACCAAATATCGGCAATTCAACATCCGTTCTTGATAAAATCAATGGTGAAAATTCCGAATCTCAGATCTTAGACGTATAGAACCTTTATGTATCACAACATCAAGGCCCTCATCTCTTCGACGTTTTAGCTGGTTTCTTAGGTGTTTCTCCCGCTCCTGTTGCAGGGATGTCAGGTCCGGCTTCAAAAAGATGTTATTAAACTTCGAACCATTTAGATATCTGGATCGTTTCAAAAGCTCCCATTTCTTTTTTTGCTCAATTTGACCTTAAGCATGCGTGGAAATTCATTTTTTTGCCGCCCGATTCGGTTGCAAGTCGACACTTCAACATCAGGAACTTGAAGAACATTAGCAATTTCTTCAATTTTCTCAATATCCTTTTCCCTCTTTTCCTCGATGGAACCACCACCGAGAACTCAGGTAACCCAAATATTATTAAGTTGTTTACCCTGTCCTGCCGTTGCTCGACTTCTTTCAGTAAATCATCTGCAGAAGGAACAGAGGCCAAAGCGTCTGTAATATTGGTGATTGCTTTTTCTTGTTCATCTTGAATCTTTCTAACTGAACTAATAATATCGTCAAGTCGATCAATTCTGGATAACATGGAATTTAAGTTCTCGTTTACTTTATCAAGTTTCGCGGAAATAGAACTTGTAATATCGTTTTTATCGTTTTATTGTCAACGATGGCTTGTTTTAAAACGTCCAAAGTTATATTGCCGCTAGAATTTGATCGCGTGTTCCTGGTTGGAGTCATTTGTGTACTTTATAGGTTAGTGAAGAAATCACAATAGACAATACGTTGAATCAAGCCAGGTGCTTTCTGCAGGTTAGATATCTATTGACGTAATTGTGTTGACGAAATGGTCACGTGCAAAAAAATCAATAATCGTAATTTTTTGAGCGAGGGAGGTTGCAGAATGACCTTTTAGTAACAGCTGATTGATGAATAACAGCTGACAATACCAGCTGGTCAAGCACTCCCACAGCAAGCTGAATAATAACGAATTCACAATGCTAAGCGATGACGTCGGCAGCAAGAAACGTAGAATCAGCTACGCAGACCGGACACAAACCAGATGTGAACAATGATCGATTTGATTGGTAACTCGAAAATCCAAAAACCACACAATAACAGCCAATCCCCAAAAAATTATAGAAAATTAATTGTAGAAATCGATCCTGAACTCCAAGACGAACTCAACAATCCAAAATTCGACCCAAAACCACAGAGGAAATCAGTATAACCACGTAATATACCACTACTTTCTACAGAAGACGAGAACGCACAACCGACCAGCTTGCCAGTGCAGGTGTGCACTGAGTGCACTGAGTTGCATCCTCAGTTGGAAATGGAAACAGACCTGAATAGCTGTTATTTCCTCCAATATATCTTTTTTATTGTGTGTTATTTCTGATTTTTGCTGGTTACATTACACAAATACTCTTGAATTACATGTACGGTATGTTAAATTTGTACATTAATTTTACAATGCTGCAGTTTTCTTTTTACAGAATTTTCACCCCTAACACAGCTACGAGCCATGAACGGAGCTAGGGGTTACTCAATGAAAAGTAATAAATGTATTATTTTAAATAGATAAAGGAAAAAACAGATCATCTAATCTGATTATGCTGTTCCCATCAGAAACCTGTTCGCACACCTCTTGAAAGTATCAAGATTATATTGGTCAAGGAAGCTGATTCCGAAGCTGTGCCGTGCGAACAAAAAAGCTTTTCGAGCGACTCGCGTTCTAAGCTCACATGATGGCATGTGAAAACATTATCTCTGCGTGTGCTTCTGGAGAAGATCTTAGGTTTGGGTACGCACTCATTTACTGCAGAGCTGCTTCGAACGAAATTGTGAATGTAGAAGAGACTGAGTGAAGCAGCATCCCGTCTGACGGAGAGCGGTTGCATCTTGTTAGCAAGGTTTTCACCAATGAGATTCTTGACACGTTTCTCAACCCGTTCAAGGAGGTTAAGATGCGTTTGTGGGACGCCTGCCCACAGATGACAACAATACTTCATCTGAGGACGAATAGTGGACTTGTGAAGATAGCAGACAGTCTGTGGTGGAAGATAGCTGCTGATACGATAGAGACTACCAATGCGTTAAGCTGCCTGCTTGCTAATGGATTGGATGTGCGGTTTCCATGACAAGTCTTTCGTAACCGCCAATCCAAGGAAGGAGATAGAATCTTGTTCTCTGATCCTATTATCTGACATCTTAATGCTATGATCATCATCATCTCCTTTAAGTCGGGAGTGCCGAATATTCTGAGGTTTTGAAGGATTGAAGGAAACAAGCCAATTGGCGCTCCATTCTGAGACCCTGCGTAAGTCTTCATTAAGAACGTCTCATAACTGCTGACGGTGCTGCGTGTTCTTAGCAAGTCGCTCATCGGAATTGAAGAGTTTCGTGTCATCCGCATACATCACCAATTTATTCACTAGGCAGTCTGGGAGGTCGTTGATGTGCAGCAGAAAGAGAGTGTGTTCCAAAATTGACCCTTGAGGAACCCTGGATTGACAACCTTGGTGGAAGACTTTTGGCCATCTAAGACGACAGACATCTTCCGGTCACTAAGGAAAGAAGCAAGATATTTGTGGAGTTGATCAGCAACTCCATAGGACTTGTTCTTCATAAGGAGTCCCACATGCCTGACTTTATCGAATGCCTTGGAAATATCCAGGGAAACTGATCTCGTCTCACCTTGTCTGTCAAGGACACGATTCACATGAAAGAATGACATATGAAAGAAGATCTGCAGTTGATCGAGAGTGCCTGAAGCCATACTGTTCTTCTGATAGAAGGTTCTGAGTTTCAAGGAAGTTAACAATGTGTTGGTTAATCACTGCTTCAAAAATCTTGCCAGCAATTGGAAGCAGACTGATAGGACGGTAACTAGATGGAAGAGATGAGTCAAAACCTTTCTTTGGAGCTGGAACCACGGAAGCTACTTTCTAACAAGAGGGTAACTCTCCTGTGGATACACATCTACTGAACAGTTTGGATAAAAGTAGAGAAAGCTCAGGTGAGAGATGCTTGAAGACCGACACCAGGATGCCATCTGGTCCACTAGACTTAGAGCTATCGAGACCTGCGATGATCTTTTTGACTGTGACTGAAGGCGGACTACCTGTCTCATTCTACCTCCATCGTCTAATGACGAATTCTTCGCAAACTCCTTGCAAAGAAGCTCGGCTTTGTCTGTTGAGGTTGTCGCCATAGAACTACTGACTTCGGCATGACGAAGTGCTGGGATGGAGGATTTGTTCCTATTGGTGACACTGTTGTAAATCCTCCAGAAGTCAATTTCCTCCTTTTGGGTAGCAATGGATTTCCGTGCATGCAAAGTGTAACGGCGTTTGGCCTGTTGTATGGTTTCCTTGCAATTTCTACGTGCGGTTTTGTACAATTCAAGATTGCCAGCGGTACTGTCACGCTTATACTTATGAAAAAAGTGGTCACATTGGCAGGTTGTAGCTGCACATTGTGGTGTGAACCAGGGTTGTGAGTGGGGCTTCATTTGGAAAGTGCGGTGAGGAATGCAGGTCAACATCCCTATCTGAAGCCACTCTGTCAGTTCTTGCGCCGACTTGTGGACGTTCTCGCTCAGAATCAAATTCTCAGCTTGAACTTGACTAAGAAAAGTGCGGAAGCCACACCAGTCTGCTTTGGAGAATTGATAAACTGTTCTATGGAAAGGTGCAGACGGTGTGGAGCAAGTTTGTTTGCCAGAAACTGTGTTAACAAAGTGATCATACGTGCCGAGGGGAGAAGTAACACTGTGTGAAAAACAAGTTGGATTTGAGGTGAGAAACAGATCAAGGAGATATCCAGTATCCCCAGCTCGGTCAGGCACTCTGGTAGGACAAGTGAAAATTTGATTAAGTCTGTGAGAGACAGCGAAATCCTCGGCTGCCTGACAGGAAAGATCCGTGGTGCGTGAGTGCACAAGCCAGTCAACATCGTGCACGTTGAAGTCACCAAAAAACGACAACCTCAGCGCTGGGATACTCTTAATTGTAGAAGAGAATCGATCTTATCAGATAGAACATTGAAAATGTCCGCATTGGTTGATGGAGAGCGGTATAGGAAAAATAGAAGAAGAGTGATTTTCTGTAGCGGCGCAATGAAGGCAAGATACTCATGCCTTGGATCCTCTCAGCTACGTGCATTCTTGGCATAGACTCCCAGACCATGACAAGGTGCTTTATCCATCCGGTGAAATATGTATCCATCAGGAGTGGCATCGCTTGATGTCACACTGGGATCTAACCTGGTTTCCGACAGGGCTAGAAGATCTGGTGACTTACCTTAGAGGAAGATGTTGATGTCGTCGTAATTGGAACATCAGTCCTCTTGCGTTGCGGAAGCTGATCATGAGAGGGGTTTTGAGCTTCACGGCATGACTACGTTTCTTGTATGTCTTTCTCATTTTCATACTGTCTCGTAGAATATCAATCAAATAAACGAAAATTATACTGTACAACAAAGTGATGCAAGAAACTTTGTAAGGCATCAAAAAATGTAAATAATAGCAACAAAGCTGCAATAAATAATATGCAAAAAAGACATTTATAGGCACATTTCATGTCGCAAAAGCTTGAAGAAGCCCAAATGAGATCCCTTTGCCCTAACAATGGGTACAAGTCAGGTAGGCCACAGAGGAACCGGATACAGCTACACGGGCTAAACCCCTCAATGAAGCTACCCACGCATATCCGTGGCAGTGGAACTGTACCGCCTTTTTTCGAGCAGTTGACTGGGCCTGCCTCCCAAAGCATTGGGTTCGGGACCCTCGAACTACCTGACGCCCGTATGCCGTGAATGCGTTGGATCTGTCACACCTTAACCTGCAACAAATGGGGAAGTGCAAACGAGAACAGTGGAAGGAAGCTCGATCAAAAATGAGCCAAATAAGTGCCAAGTCCAAAAACCTGATTCAACAACATGAAACATCTGATGACTGTTCATATCTGGCAAACAAGGGGATGGTGTTAATTGGGACGGCCGAAGCCTACCACACATTTAAAATAAACAAACGTGGAGAATGAGAATGAAAAATTAATCAAACATAAATAAATTCAATGACTAGTAAAATAAAATAATATTCCAGAGCCTGGTAGTTAGCCGGAGCACGGTAACAAACCGCCGACAATAAACCTTTTCGACAAGGTAGAACCCAAAGGATCATGAGATTCAGACGACAAAGCCTTATTGCGACTCCGTTTTCACCCTTTCACCACCTTGAGGCCGCAGGTTGAGTGAGAATAGGGGAGAATCAATTCCTTCGATTGATTAAACAATTCTTTCTCTACAGTTATTTTAGATTTTTAGATTTTATCAGCATTCCATTTAATTTATGTCGTCAACATGGCTCAAATTTAAATATCCCCGGTATTTAATCGCTTGGAATGTGTACTCAAAATTATGGCCGGCGGCCACATGCATACACTATAATTCATAACATAATACATTCTCACCCAATTGGGCTTCACATTGACCGCAGACAGTTTGGGTATATTTGATCGCTGTCTCGACCTCATTTTCATCCTCTACCTTCTTCAAAAACCCCTTGTACTTTTCCAGCTTCGCTGAGATTAATGGTGCCATCGAAGGCGAAGCAGATGGTAATTTCTGTGACGGCACTTTAATGAGGTTTGGTAAAATCAATTGGCCTGCAACAAATAAACACATTAATTATGGTGTCCAGAAACAAGGACGAACAATCAATAATCAAATCGAGTAGGCATGCACAAATAAGGAATAGAATAGAAAATAGACATTTATTCCACAACATTATGTTGAAAAATACATTGAATAGACATAACTAAGGATATCAGCCCATGCGGGTTTGTAGAAAAGAACCAATGGACTCTCAATAAGGGTATATATCTGGCCCCTATATTGATATTACATGCAGACGCATAAAAACTAGGGCTGTGCGCCAGCCGCACCTACTCGCACCGGACGTGAGAACCGGTGAACCTGAAAAATTTAAAAGACTACCCTGAAGTATGGAGTATGCACTTATTTGAGTATGGGTGAGAGAAATTTGTCTCGTGTTCTAGACTTCATGTGATGGCCAATTAAAGTTCAGATTCTTGAGGGTGGAATCTTTATCTTTCATAACAAATGTTCACATTTCAAATCAATGCAGAGTAAGTATATTAGGTAGGTCCAATAGGTCCACATGACTATTCAGATTCAAGAAATGACGCCTTGTGAATCATAAAATCATGCCGCTAAATATTGAATTAAAAACATGACATCACAATCAAAATGATGTGGATTTGAATGGAAGCTCCCTTGCTGGTCAAACAGATTGAAATGCTATTGATGCTTCTTGCTTTGGTTTTTGATAATTTATCAGCTATTTTTGTCTAGGCCTACTCGTGTCTTATATATGTCTACATATGCAATGCGTAGTGCCTGCAGACATGCTTTGATGATCACAATAATGGATGTGATATTGTATATCAATGCATTAATCATTGATTCTCTTACCAAGGCTCTTCTATCATGAATAATGCTATTAATCTAGGAAACATCATGGTCTATCAACATTTTTATTCAGAAATTAGCATTTGCTTTTCCATATCAGTTACATGCAATCATTTTCTGCCAATTAAAAACTGAATCTATGAATTTTGTTGATTGTTTGATTTTGTTAATTCATGGACTGGAGCTATGGATATGATACAAATAGGCGAATAAAGTTGAACAAGAGAGTGATGAATAAACATGGTTCAACATGTCCCACTAAGTGGTTTAATAAGCCCCACACATGGGTCACATTGAACCACTTTGGCAAGAAATCTTAACTTCAAATTGTGAGGAGATGAAATGGCGCAGAAACGTCCAACAACTCAGACATTACTTTGCATGCTCTCAACTTTTCATCCGAGTTTGATTTTCGCTTATTTTATTCAGTATATTCAAACTACCGAGAAAAGTTCAAAATCATGTTCGATGTGCCCCACCCTCCCTATACATTAGTCTCACAGAACAATAACAAATCATTTCCTAGCCTGCGATTGCTCGGTCAATCTCCGAATTGCATTGAGTGAGGAGTGGTTTAGCCTCCATTGACTTTCAATTGTCATATATTCGATTTTTGTGGAACGTTCGATCAAATATTCTATTCTTGTGGAATGGTTGTTTCCAAAGATGATGCTGTAGTGCTCATGCTGTTATTTCATAACAAGGCACAGCTTGCACAACCACTACAAATTATCGGCCTTAGCTAATGTTTGATCCCTCTTCGATCTCTTTCAAGCACGGGAATGTCCACAAGCCTGGATGTTCTATCTTGCTCTAACAAACATGTTCATTCTATTTTTGTGAACAGCACCTGTAGACATCGTATTAACATTGCTATAATGTTACCGGATGTCGGAAAAATATTTCGGACAGATATGTGGCCGCTTAGGCCTATATCTTAGCACAAGGAGCAACAGCGCGGAACGCAGTATTCCCTGTGAGGTGCCGAAGTTCTGATGTCTCTGGAATTGAGATTTCGTGGCCTAAAATAATCTATCATGAACTTGAATTATCTAATTTTCGTCATCAATTTTTCACATTTCCTTCTCAGAGAATGTATCGGTTATCTTGCGATGTAGCCATGATTTTTAAAAGGCCTCATTTTCATGAAATAGAAATATAAAATTTCAATTGAGTTAATGAATAATTTTGAATAATATACTCCTACAACGTTGGAAGAGATGTCTTCACTCCAAAGGTCTGAAGATCAATGAGTACAAGACCAAAATTATGGAGACTGGTGTGGATCTGGATGTGGTAATGAACAAGCCTACGAAGTGGTCATGTGGCATATGCGGAAACGGTGTAGGAGCAAATTCGTTGAGGTGTATAATGTGCAAGAAATGGATCCACAGACGCTCTAAAATACGAGATAATCTAGCAAACGCAACCTCTAGCTTCAAGTGTTCGCGATGTCTGAACCCGTAGAATCAGACAGTGGCCCTCATCCAAGATCAAGTCATATCCCAAACCAGCATCAACATTGATGGCATCATCTTGGAAACAGATAAGCACTTCTGCGACTTGGAAGATGTTATCGATTTGAACTGTGGTGTAGACGGCACGCAGACGGTCTGGTTGAAGCAAATTTTGAGAGTTGGCGGCATTCTTAACATCTAAGGTCCCGTCACTAAAATTAAAAGGGAAGGTTTATGCCGCCTGCGTCAGACAAGGCATGACGTACGGGTCTGAGGCGTGGGCTTCGCGTGTGGAACATGAGAGCTTACTCTAGACAGTGGCGATGAGAATGGTGAGGTGGATGTCGGGTGTAAAGCTGTCCGACAGAAGGTCTAGCGAAGAATTTAGACAATTCCTTCGATCTCTGAAGTGAATTCCTTCGAAGTCATAAGTGAAGGGCACTTACGTTGGTTCGGACACGTGAGGCGTAGAGACCAGACTCAGTGGATCAGGAAAGTGTTGGAGGTGGAAATAGAAGGAAAGACCTACCGGAAGACCTCGAAAGACCTGGTTCCATGCCATCCAAGATCATATGCGCAGACTCCGTCTAAAAGAATAAGACGCTCAAGACCGACTGAAGTGGAAGATCGCCATCAGTAAAAGACCTCCAACCTAGCGAAGCATAGAAGACAGACGCTAAGGGATGAGTGAGTGAGAGATACTCTTAGCTAGATAAATTGTGCACTATACTTAAAGTATCTTTCATTCCAAATTGCTGACACTAAAAGATATGAGATAGAATGAATTAATCATAATTGAAAATATACAGTGAAGTATCAATTCGATCAAAATTCATGCATTTCGGTTTACCGGTTCGAGAACCGGCGCATCGCGGACATCCCTAATAAAAACCAACACACTGTCAGTCAGGACTGTATGCTGCTTGGATATAGAGTTCATTTTCATAATTCTCTCTGTACATGTCCTTCGTTCAGTTTGCCTACACTGTAAATCGCTGGATACGAAAATTACATGCAAATATTTCAAATTGACATAGAATTTAAAACTAACATTTGATGCGAGATTCTCGCATGTTTACACAGATCTGGCATGTTTTTCATACGAAATCTCACTTGCTTTCATATATGATTGGTATGTAGCGATACGAACTATTCTATCTGTGATTGGCTGTTTTACAATGAAATACAAGTTGCTGGTATGTTTTATATACGAGATCCGATGCAAGTTCGTTTTCATTCGTACGTCTCTCGTGCGTAGAGCTCTAAGTCACATATCAAAAAATTTATATATATATATTACATACTACTGTTAACAACTTTTTCAGTAATACCAGTCGAGAATATTTATTTGTGATAGTGTTGTATTTAACTAGATTAGATTTATTGTAAATTTTATGATCGACGAGCATGTCGTCGTTGCTACTTGCATAATAACATTAACAGTACTCTTGATTAGCTCTACTATATGAACCAAGTTGATTAACGTCAATTTATTCAAACGATATCTTTCACGCAGCCATGTTGACTCATAAATCTCAAACATAGCTATTTTTGCGTTCATGAATTATATATTACATGACTCACATGCATTATAATCGAATTCATTATGATAAGTTTAACTCTTGAATGCCATTATCTCACTACTTAGAAAACAGTAGTAAGTACCATGCAACAATAATGTGATCTTTATTGACAAAAGGCCTCAAATCAACATATTTTAGACATCACTCATGCTTTCCTTTATCATTGTGCTGGTATGGCCTTAATATGTAAAGCATATCTCACTTGAAATAACATGCGAAATGCATACAAATAGATACAGAAACATACCAAAAAAAATTTTGGTATTGACATTTTGATTGTTATTGAGTGTATTTACAGTGTAGATTAGAGAGATTGCAGCAGTTGTGAGGGAACGTAATATCCATACACAAATTATGTGCGAAATCGTGTTGCATGAAAACCCTACGATTTTTGGACAATTATTCCAATAATTAATAATGAGCTGATTGATGGCTGTTTAACAGAGTGATAAATAAAACTGCTTCATGTAAGCAGATTCAATCAACTAAATAACAATTACCCAATGAAATAGGCGAAATATCCGGCTTGCTGTCAATAAAGATGCTACACGTTATCAAATTTGTTCGATGATAAAAATCAGGTTCTCGAGAAAATCTGCTTGGAGTTCATAACCCCGTTGCGTAGAACCCTATTTCCGTATGCCACCATTTTAATGGCCTATGGTGCGTCAAGAATACTAGCGTCTTGTTTTCTACTCGGGTGTTCAAGAAAGAAAATGATAAAAATTGATTTCGAATATTTTGATTCTATGTTCAATTCTATGAACTATAGTATACACTGTTCAGTTGATGCTGGATATGGAGTTAAACGAGTCTTGTAATAGTGTTGGACGGGTAAGCAGCCTCGCCGTCATAATATTTAGTTGGTGTGTTATCCTCATGATAATCGACTAGTAATTCGGATTATGTATTGAAACTATCCTTCAAAATTTCATACTCAAAACTTCTGAAACTGAGTTGAGTAAATGAAGCAAAAGGGCAAACTTCACTTTTGAAATCTTTCTACTGACCTTCTTTCCTTTGTTTCTCCGCACGATTCGATTTATTGAGATATTTATCATGAGCCAAGCAGCCAAATGTGACCACACCCACATCTACGCCGTTGATGATGTCGTGGAGTCGCCAAATATCAGCGGCAATGTCAGCGGGAATGAGGCTGTTACCTATAGTGTGAAGTGATGTGCATTGATTGACAAATAATGAAATCTTATTGATTACCTGGAATGTTATCTTCGCCATATTTGTAGATCTCCTCAGAATCAGGGACAATTGAATCCGACGTCTTAAGGACAGGGACTGATCCGACAGGATTTAAGCGAATGAATTCCTCAGTTAAATTCTCGCCAGACATCAGATTCACTAAGTTCATTTTCGGCTTGACGCCCTTCTCCAACAGGTACATTCGAGCCTGGAAATTAGTCCAAATATTGCACTCTCAATTGCGTATCCCTTACAATTATCATTTTATGAAAGTCATTAGTCCAGAAAGAGCAGCCGGGCTATCGGTCGAACCGAAAACCTTCCTCGGATTTTTCTTTATGATGGATGGTTTTTCTTCATTTGGATGGTTTTCCGGTTCGACCGATAGCCTCTGTCGTTAACACACCGGTTGAAAAAAAAATAGATTGGATCGTTTCGAAAATATTATCTTAAACCTTACTTTATGTTCCCAGGATCAACAATAATCACGTCTTTATTTCACTTGACGTAAAAATGTATGTCCGAGTATGACATAGAACATTTACAAAGAAATTGGGATAAAATTGATAATTTTGGAATAAAGATTGAAAATATAGAAAAATTATTGCGCTTTGTCTGCTGCAATTATAAAATAAAGTATAATGATAAAATTTATAAACAAATTAGAGGAGTACCGATGGGATGTCACCTATCGCCGACTTTTGGTGTTATTTTTATACATAAGCTCGAAACCAAAGCCTTAGAAAAGTTAAGTTTCACTCCAAGTTAAGAAGTCGGTCCTTCAAAGTACGACGAAAATCAGTTTCAATCAAAACAAGAAACGTTCAATTCGATTAACACAAAACATCAAGTTTTGTGAGCAATTGTGAATAAAAATAATAGCAGCGCTTTGTATCAACATCTTATAGACAAACACAACGGATAGGGCAGCATTGGAAATTTTCAGGTCGGTCTTAGTAGTAAACTGTTCAACCATAGAGTAAGTATATTGGGTAGAGTGGTAACTCCGCATTTATTAAATCCCTAATGTGTATACACTTTCGATTTTGTTAAATGAACTCGAGGGGGATACAGGTGATATTGTCACCAAATGTGAGATATGCAAATTTTTGCAGTTTTAGAGAAATAAGCACGGAATTGAATGATCATGATACTAATACATAAGGAAATCACATAAAAATGATTTCAATTAACTTTGAAGGATGTGATAGTGTCCACATCACTATTCAGACTCAAAAAAATGGAACATGAATTTAGTGAATTATAAAATCATGCCGGTGAAAATTGAATGAAATCTTGAATTTCAGCCAAGAAAGCACGAACAATATCGCGACTTTTTCATGAAGACTTCCATTCTAATGCGATTCATGAAATTCCCTTGATAATCAGCTTAATTTCCGCTTTGTCAGGATGCTTTTTAGCGAATATTCATTCCTTTTCATATCCAACTTGTTTCATACTACTTATATAAGGGCGTCATCTCGGTAGTATAAAAATTGGCAAATTTTGGCATTTTTCAAAAGTGCTCGAATAACTTTTTGGACCACGGGAACGCCATCTCCGCAAAAAAACTGAATCTTTTGATATAAAAATTTTCACTGTATACAGATAGTTTTTTGAGTCGGTACTCTACTCATATATAGCTCTACTCCATCTGTTCAACACACGAAACACAACAATAGCAGAAGCAAAGACAATCACACACTTGAAACCTACAATAAACAGGTAATACGAACTTCTACACTACAATCTGACATCACAATCAGACTTGCATTCATATAGCCAGCACATTTATTAATATCACTCATAATTCATATGTCTTCACACAGCTTGCTTGCCTCATAACGTGTTTTATTGTAAGATCGACCAACGAAGGCGCTGGACGCCGAAGATCTGTCGTGTACCAATTTAATTTCAATACATCAACGACCGCAACCTTTGGAGAGTGTTTCCTATACCTTTTTTCGTTGAAAATCATTATGATCTCCTGTCGTCTGGTCAATTTCGTACACATTGGGTATCTAATAAGTGCTGGATTGCTAATCTACCCAGAGCAGAGCAGGAAAAATTCCTCTGAATTTTTTTAATTCCAATTCCAATTCTAGTCGAAACAGTTCAATTCAATTCCAATTCCATAATAAGATTCAATTCCGATAATTGCATGTCGCGTATAGTGTCCTGTGTTAATGCATCTAACGTTTGTTCGCTTCAATCTAACCCATGTGCCCTTATCCTATCCTCGTTGTTCCTGTGTGCCGTTTCCTGCGTCGTTCCTATGTGCGTTTTCATGTTCATAGTTCATATTTCTTGTGTACATGACTACATGTGTATATGTAACTGGTCAGCCTACGCCATTTTTGTTTCGCAAACGAGATATTCAATATCTCGTGATAAAAAGAAAAGAAAGTTGACCGTCAGCAAAGAATCAAACGCTGAGAGAGAGAGAGAGAGAGATGAGATGCGAATAAATATATTAATAAACTGACAGAAGGAATAAATTCAGTGTGCGAATAACGTGATTGTTGATGAAAAAAAACGACGATAAAAATGATATCATGAAATCTGATTAATGGTCCATGTTAAAAAAGGAGATTAATGATTCCGTGATAAGAACGAAATGTGGTCGGGTCGAAAGCTAGCGGGCAGAGATTACAGGAAACTCTTTCAATTTTCAAAAGAAAGTGGTTTTATCGTCAAGTCTCAAAAAATTGTATAAAATAGAAACGATGAGAAATTGAAACAACAACAACTACCAAGAGCAACACATACGACATCTTCAGCAGCTGTTGGAAGAACTCCGTGCTCTCGCGGTGTAACATAACTACAGAAGTAACAACAACAACTGCCTGCCAGCGAACAACAACACAGCAGCGTATACGGCAACACATCAGCGAGCGCGATTGAAGATTGACGGTATAAGTGACACTGATATTTATGATATTATTTTGGTATAAGTGAGTCCGATCGAATTGAAGCGAATTCAACATTAAGAGGTGAAATGTAAGTGCTAAGTTTTTCTTTTATCGTTGCGTATCGTATCTATATAACAAAGTCTTAAAAATTAATATTGTCAGTTGTTGTGATTGGAAATTGAATAATAGTTCATGTAATTGAATAACTAATTATTGAAATAATTTGTTGACACTGTCTATATTATGATTTGAAGTGATAGGGTTGGTGCCCTTTAATGCAGCGTCAATTTCCTCTTTCCTAACCAATTTTTTTCGTGTGTACAACAATTAAGTTAATCTCCATTTTCTGTGCTCATCCTATCAAGAACTAAATTCAACAATTGCTTTATTTTGATTATCTTACTTGATAAATGACTAAATAACAGATTGAAAAAAGATGATTGTCTTTTCATTGTCTGCTTAATCGTTGAAATAACATTGTCCGGGCTGTAGGCCCATCGAAATCACAAAAAACACCTTTTATTCAACAATAGAATAAAACTACCTCTGTCGATCTATCTTTCTCTTATCTCTGCGTGCAGTTAACACAACGATAGAGTACTGTGAGTTCAATTTTTGTACAAATAGATTTAGCAGGTTGAAATTATCCCTTAGCAGCATTTTCTCATAAATCCAAAGAAAAACACACCAGTGTAATATAGCCAAAGCTGCTGTATTACTAAAATTCTCAAATTTTCGCGGACAACCGCCTTGTTCAAGAGTGCACGAGGAATGAACTATGTAAGCGAGCGCGCCGACGATCACTTATCAGCAGAGGGTCACGTGATCGACATCGGCGCAGACAACGAGGCGGTAGTACATGGGTGCAAGCGCACTCATGAACATGAAAGGGTAAATGACAGGATAAGAAAAAGGAAGTTTAAAATACAATGTCCTTCAGCTCCTCACGTTCCTGACGGGAATTGATGCTGGGCTGCCTCTTTTTTATTTCTATAGCCTCAAGTATTCTCAGCGATGTCATTTGATGCTCACGGCTAAGTATTTCTGTTTGAAAACTGCTTTTACAAGTAAGTTTATGTTTGAAAACTGAGCTGCTCCTCGAATTTATGTGTTCACGCACCCAGATGTGGAGAGGCCGAATAGTGCTGCCAATATACAACTTACCACAGCTGCTACACTTCATCTGGTACACACAATTGGTGACATGACACAACTTGTTGTCCTTTACAGGACAGTTCTTCAGCTTACATTCATCAGCTTCCTCCTTCTTCCTGAGGACGTCTCTTAGTGTTCTTGTCTTATGATACATCTTGACTTGGAATTTTAGTAATACAGCAGCTTTGGCTATATTACACTGGTGTGCTTTTCTTTGGACAAATAGATTTACCACAGGTATATCGAAAAAGTGGAATTGAGGTTTATCAAGGTCAATTCCAATTCCATTTCCGACTTTTCCAACTCTGACTCTACCGCCTACTCTATGGATCCATGAACGTCCGAGTCTGATGCACTTTACAACGTGATGATCTAACATTCACTTAATCACTCAAACATTTATATGATTATGATTGCTTCTTTTAAGGCAAACAAGTGTGATATTGATGTTGTCTACTCTTGTCGGAATACAATTGAAGTGAAAAGTCGAATTGAAGATGAAATAAGAATTGTCTATCTCAATTTACAATCTTCTGCAAAAATTCACGTCTTCATTAAATGAAACTTGTTGCACACAAAATAAATTCTGTGAATATTAGGGATCAGGAGAGACTGTTTGTTTATCTGCAACAATAACATCGGCTGTCATGACGCTTTCATTATCTTTAAATGAAAATCGGCCAAGCTACCGGCTACGGGAAACATCACATTTCATCCTACTTTGGAAGATGTCTGCCGAAGTGCGATCATTATCATGAAAATGACAAATCCTATTTTGAGTGATCAAATGAACTTTTGATCATAACATTATATGCACCAAACTCAGAAGCACATACATGTGGATCTACATCAACAAATGGGATTTTGCGATGTTTGACGTTCCAGAACTTGCAAAACGACTGGAAGTATAGAAGCGTCGTTTTACTGATGATAGGTGACAACCTACAAAATTAAAAATAATAAGCTGGTGCGTGAATTTAGGAAGAAAATGTCAGTAGCTCACGCACTATCAACTTTCTGGCACTTAATCAATAGGATGCTTGTGTATGATAAAATATAATTTCAGCGATTCTCAGATCCTACTAAAACCAGTTTTAATTCGTTGATTTGATCCATTCAAGATTTTCGACTTTTTTGAAGTGCAGTGTAAACACTTACGGCGGTATAGAGAACGTCTGGGTAATCAGAAAGCGATATATGTCCTCAAGGAAGTCAAATACATGGGAAGAACTGATCACCCACGTCCATCATTTGTAGGAGGTGGTCATGCGAAGTTCTTATGTTAATTCTCTGTTTAAGATCTTTTTCAAGGTCATAATTGAGAGCATATGATGTTTGCGAGAACGTCGCAATTAAATCTTGAAGATGATGATATTTAGTGTTTTTTCTACTGGTTTGGGACAAGAGTGGAACAGCCGCTCTTATACTTCATTAGGAATAAAAAGACATACAAAAATATATAAAATTCAAATGGTACAAGGATTAAAAAAACTTTGCATGCATAGAATCATAGACACGTAAGAGATTCTTTAAGTCAATTAGCAGACATAGTGGCCACAGAGATAGTGATTTTTCGTTCGGAGTTGTTTAACTACTTATCTGAAACTTTTTCAAGTTCAGAATTTGTTAGATCCTTTGTCAAGATATTGAATTTTCCTTTATTTAGTTGCTAATATAACATGTCAATGATAAACATCATTGCAAATTGCAAGACGATTTTGTGATAGTTTTAAGCCATTTGTCTTGTAAGAACTGCAGATTGAGGATTTATTCGACAAAAAGCGAAAAGTAGCCAGGAATGCAATGAATGTAAAATAATAGCAACAAATACTGCTTATAGCTGGGAGGGAATATGTCAAAAAATTTGAAGATTTGAGCACACTGTGACAACTTTTTCAAACTTTGAATGGTGTTGGACATGGAAACGATGATCTCAAAAACCACCGCACACGACTTGGGGAGGCGCGTTGGGGCCGTCCGCGAAAATCCAAGATGGCCGCCACTTAAAACTAGAAGTGATTTTGACTCATATTTTGAACACACTATAATATCACTTTTCTAGGGTTTTCTAGGTCGCGAAGCACGTTTCTGATGTCATTTTTAGGTTTCCGTTACATTTTCATGTTTCAATGCAATGTCCATGGCCATTTGTAGACCTAAATGTTAATGTAGGCGTCCCTGAATATACGCGTATTTAATTGCTTTTGATCTCTTCAGTTACTAAGATCATGACAGAAAACAGACTAAGGTCATTGAGAAGTTTTGGTTATTTGTTATAGCTTAGTTGTTATTTGACAGTTAACAAACTCTTCGGGTGACTAATAAGATGGCGCGTCGAATAAAATAAGATCGTCGATGTTCTATCATTTTTAAGAAAAGACACTGAATTACAGCCGTACTCATAAATCCTGCGACTGTAGCATTTGTAATTATTTAGTAAATAGTAAATATGTTTGTAGAGACCGTTTTCTAGTGTACCGGACTACCAGTACATGTGCGTTCATTGTGGAGATTTTTACATCGGGAAAACAGTGAGAATATTAATAACGAGGCATCAAGAAAACAGAAGCCATCGAGAAAAAAAGCATCACCAGTGACTTATGTCGACATCTTAAAGATAAACACAATGGAGAGGGCAGCATCGGAAAAATTCTCATTAGTAAACATTTCAACACACGAGATACAACAATAACAGAAGCTAAAGCAATCACACACCTGAAAACTACAATAAACAGGAAATGTGAACTGCCGCACTACAATCTGACCTCACAATTAGACATGTGTCCATACAGATATTACAATTCTTAATATCACTCTATCTTCACGCGGCTGGACTTGTTTGTAAAGCTTACTGCAAGATCGACCACCGAAGGCGCTGGACGACGAAAACCTTGTCTTTTTACGAAGTTTACTTAAAATTATTACATCGACGACCGTAAACTCCTTGGGGAGTTTTTGCTACTTTCTTCTGATGAAAAATACTGACAATAATGAGATTTCTAGCTGGTGTTTCATTTGGGATCACATAAAATGAGAGGCAATTCATTTCACTTTTCGATTCTGCAAGGCTACCTGAACGCGATTACTAATTGTCACATATTGTAATGCAAACTTTAACTTACCTTCAAGCAGTAGAAAGACCACGGTAGGGCATAAAGTTCGATGTTTTTAGCCATAGCTCTGAAAAGTACAAAGTCGGATCAGAAGCAGAAAAAAAACCAAGTTACACGGAAACCTTCAGACATTGTTAATAGAAATCATTGTGGCGCTATTAGTGACAGCACTCCAAAAGTGATGAAATTTTCGTACTAAGTGCTACAAACTACTTAACTTACTAGGTTACTAATTGCGTTCGCAAATGATAAATGATATCGCTTTTCAAAATGTGCATAAATGATTTTAATGTGATTTTAGGGCCGAATAAATTTCAAAACATGACTTTAAGCATGCAAAAATATGCTCTTATATGACCTAAAGTACAATTCCCAACAAAGCCAAGAATCAATAAAATGCTGTTGCCCCAAGTATTGTGAATTGAGGAAAAACAATTAATTTTTGTTATTGTACATTATGAATTCCTTTTTCTATGTTGTCAGGCCGAAACTGTCGATCTTTTTCCAATAGCTTTCCAAACATAGAGAATAATCGCTCAACCGTTGTTGTTGGTTGACAGTTCTACAGGGTGCCCATTAAAAAAGGTAACAATTTGCTTTTACTTATCAACATAACTTCCTAGTGTCCTTGATTCATTCAAAATCACTATTGTGTACAATCTCGGACTTACCAAATGCAAAACTATGGTCTCAACGCACTTCTAGTGTATTCAAAACGTGATTGAATTGCTACTATTATAGATATCCAACCAAGTAACGACGCATTTCTCGTGCATTCAAATTTGCTATAAGCGTGTTCAGTGTCAAGGGTTAACCGAGACGAACAGAAGTGCCAGAAAGCAGAAGTCGATGCTGTTGATAAATCGCTTCGAAGGCCAATGGCATAGTGTTTGGTTCTTAGATGAAGCCAGTTTTTCTTTGCATCCTGCTGTAAACAATCAAAATGAAAGAATATACCGATCTGTCACCTGCAAAACAAACATTCCTCCTGAAGATCTCGTTGTGGAGTCAGACAAGCAGCAACAAACGATTATGTGTTACGGTGCGATGTCCTGGTGCGGGAAGACAGAACTGCGTTTCGTCGAAGGTTATGCAGAAGGACAAGAGCATTTACCTGCATATCGAAAAAGAAAAAATGTGAATCAAGAGACTTACACGCACGAGATGTTGCCTCAAATGTACGACGACATTAATCATGTGATGAATGGTGATTCATGGTGCTGGCAGCAGGATGGGGCGAAGGCTCATACAGCACGCAGAATAATGCAATGGTTAGATGAAAATTGCCCCGAATTCATTTCCCCTGATCTTTGGCCAGTGAAAAGTCCTGATTTGAATGTGATGGACTACTGCATCTGGTCTTTGCTCCTATCAGAAGTGCAAAGAAACCGAACTGAAATTCAGAACATTGATGATCTGAAAACTTGTCTTGTTGCTTCTTGGGATGCCATCCCTATGGATACGGTAAAAAGAGCTGCAAACTCTTGGATTGGAAGACTTAAAAATGCTTCGATGTCGACGGTGGTCACTTTGAATACCTAGGGTAGCTATTATCATGCGCTGATAGTCAATAGAAATTTGATAAATTTTGAATTTAACGTGTTTTTTTAAATTGTTACCTTTTTTAATGGGCACCCTGTATAACATAGCGTAGAAGGATGTACTGATGGTCTCCTTTTCCATGTTAATGATAAATACCAAATCCCTGCTTTTGCAAGCGTTTCTGTCTGTAACCGCGAGTGCCGACGACATCATCGGATAAAACTTCTTGTGGCTTCAACAACCCACTGTGTGCTTCAAGCACAGTAAACTTTATACTTTCCACCTTGGATATTAAATCTGGGACGTTTGCGTATGATCACTTTATATTCACAACTGGCTACTGCAGTGGGATTGTGTTACAGTGAGCATTGAAGCCATAATATCACACAGCATCGCTCACGGCGTTGCGGGGTGCAATGTACCGTAGATTTGTAGAGATAAAATTAAAGAATCAAGCTTTGTATTAGGATATAATTAGTGATTTAATAGGGCCTCAATCTATTTGTACACTTAGTCATTCATCAGCTGTCATTATCAGTGTTGCAAAACCAGTAATTCACATATGAAAATAGGAAAATTTGGAAATATGACTAAATATGACGCAGCAAGGATAATATGACAAAAATATGCAAAAGCATGACATGTCATAAAAAACTGCCCTAGATTGCACAAAAATTTATAAATATCACTTCATGTAAGTTATACAATCGAAGAGCAATCAAGACTATAGACAAAAAGCGAACGACTGCCTGAGATTTGTGACTCGGTTGGACAAAACAGAAACATAATGGTAGTGGGGACGGTACTTACCAAGTCTTGATTAGCACGTTCTTTAGGAGGCACAGCAGTTCGTATCGGACTTACAAGCGCTTCTAAAGTGCGTTATCATACGCCACGTTAGAGATGACATTTGATATGAAAAATATGTGCAAGTAATCATAACAAACATGACTAAAGTCTAAAATCGCTCTGCATGAGAACGAATTAGAATGCATCAGTAATCACTATTTCAAAGTTTGAACAACTAGGCTGTCACTGGACTACCTGTAAATACACAGGGCATCGGTGCGATGTTTAAATTATTTTGTGACAAATATAACGCATATAAAATGTGCTTTACTTTTAGGAAAAGCGTTTCGTTCAATTTGCGTACAGGTGAGATTTGGCTTGAATCTGACCTGACTTGAATACAGCAAAAATCTCAAATTAATTGTAGATGTTTTCTTAATTTATTAGCACAGTATATCTCAATTTAATAAAAACATATATGCAAATCAAAAATCAAATATGAAATAACGAAATTCCTTCAGTGGTTAATATTTGAACTCGATTGGAATTTCTCTCGCAGGGTGTTCGAGTTGATGCAATTGTTAGCAAAGAAGTTTATGTAGCCTTGGGTATAAGTCAAGGCAGGGATATATAGAGGTAGGGGATTGATAACTCCCAAATGCTACTGACAAGTGGACGGTTAAAATCCTGAACGCCTGTGCAGCGTAAAATCAGAGTGTTAAGTTGCAGTTATGTCCTCTATATATCCCTGAGTCAAGGTTCAGCTTTCGGACCATTATTGCTCAATACTGTATGTGGAGGTCTTCGAAAAATAAATAAAGACTATATTACGGTCAAATATATTGACGATATTGCTGTCTGCGCTCCACTGTACAAAAGTAGTAGTAATGAGCCCGTCTTACAAGAGCACAATAACATTTTGAAATGGACTGCTGATGCAAATTTGTCTGTGAATCATTTAAAGTCGAAATGTATTTTTGTCAAAAAATCTGTAAATTACGAGCCTATTCCTATACCGCAAATTGAGTTTGTTAATTCACATAAGATCTCGGGAGCGTGGTCTAGTAACCTTAACGTGGAGTGAGCACTCTGAGAATGCAACACATGTTTTAATAAGGAACTTTTATTATTCCTTAATTTATAATCTGTGCATCTATCGTAGATATCCTATCAGTTTATTTGACCTGTAATAATAATAATAATAATAATAATAATCTTTATTGGTGCACAATGGAAATTCGGTACACGCATTACATGCAATTCAGTTGAAGTCAAGTTGTCGCAAAGTACAAATCATTTCAAGCAAAATCTTATAAATGAATTCTGCAAACGCTTCGTCCGTGTTCGTGGAGGGCGCAAAATACACTGATTCCGGAGTGTGGGTGTTCGGGCTAGGAACAGTTCCCGCAGGGGATGGTCTGAGTCATACAAAACATTTAGGAAAAGCTTCGTACATTGCCTCTCAGCAGCAGAAGCGAAGGATGGATCTTCATTGTTTCCGATTATCTTTGAAATGCGTCTCTCAACACGCACTAAACGGTCCATCAGATAATCAGGAAGATTACAAAATACAGGAAACCCATAAGTGAGTACAGATTGGATCAGGGCCTTGTAGACTCGAAGTAAGATATCGGTTCGACAGCCGGATCGTTTCAGATTCCGAAGCACATAAATCCGTTTGTTGGCTTTGGAGACAACGCTGTCGATGTGCTTATTCCACGAAAGGTCTTTAGAAAATATCACGCCTAAGATCTTCACGTTATCTTTGTTTGCAATATCATCGATGGGATGAAGGCTCAAACCTCGTTTGGTGTTAATGTCCATCACTGAGCATTTTTCCACGTTGAGGGGTAGACCAACCGCTGTGGACCAATAAGTGATGTTTCTCCATTCATCGACTAGATGGTCGTCATTCGTATTCCGAACGTAGTGAAGGATGGTGACATCATCAGCAAACTTCAGCATGTCTGAGTTTGGACAAACAGCGCACAGGCTGTCGATCACCAGGCAAAACAGCAAGGGTCCAAGCACGCTCCCCTGCGGTACTCCACTCGGAACACTGAACCATTCTGAAGTCGAATGAGCGATGCGCACTCTCTGTCGACGATCAGTCAAAAAGTTACTGATCCATTGAATGGCCTGATAAGGAAGTTTGAGAGCGATTGCTGACTCCAGAATGACAGGGTGGGGTAATCGGTCGAACGCCTTAGCATAGTCCAGTGTCATGACTCGAACTGCTCCTGACTCCTTGTCCAAGAATTCGAGGATACGATGATAAAGGAGAGTGAGCGCAGAAGTCGTTCCTTTTCCAGGGCCGGGCAAGTATGCGAATTGTGACTTGTCAAGTTTGTCGACAGCGTAAGGCAATATCCACTTATTAGCAACGAGTTTCTCCAGCATTTTTGAAAGAGTCGGCAGAAGTGAGATCGGCCGGAATTCGTTCACATTTTTGGCATTGGAGCACTTCGGAATCGGTGTTATATTGGCAAGTTTAAAACAAGATGGAACGATTCCAAAATTCAGACTGTGATTGAAAATAGCGGTTACAGCAGGAGCAAGATTGAAGGCATAAACACGATAAACCCAGTGAGGAATGCCGTCTGGGCCTGGACTCTTGCGTTTCATCTTACGCATGAGATCCGCAACATCCGATACTTGAACAGAGAGAGGACAGTTTGGCAAGTCTTCTGGCAGAGAAATGGGATTGTCATAAGAAGAAAATGGCGTGTACACCGATGCAAAATAATTGTTAAACTCGTCTGCCGAAAATTTCAGGATAGTGCTGTCCGACTTCTTGCTTTTGCCAATGGTGTGAATGGCAGACCATAGTTCGGATGCTTTTCTACGAGGACAGAGCATTTTTGATGAACAAGCTTTTCAAAGAATTTGTATGGGTGATCACATCTTTACGCAATCGCTCGTACTTCATCATGTCGCCGTTAGCGTAAGCTTTATCTCGATCGTCTATCATTATCTTTAGAGACGGTTTCAACCATGGAGGATCAGAACTACGAAGTCGAATAGTTCTCGTAGGGAAAGAGGATTCATACATCTCCTTTAACGTATTTATGAAGAAAGATGCGCAATCGTCCGGTGCTGTTAATGAGTTGATGAGTGACAGCCAGTCCGTATTAACAACCTTTTCTCCAAACCTCGCCAAGTTTGACCTTGAAAATTTGCGCACAACCTTTTTACGAACGAACGCTGATCTTTGGCAAGGGGTCCACAAAATACAACGATGGTCAGCAGTGCCTATTGGTGGTAGGCTTTTAGCTAGATGTTCGTCGGAGAAATTAACAAAAACTTGGTCAAGGATGTTATCATTGCGTGTAGCGAAGTTAACCACTGGTTTGGTGCCCGTAACACTGGCTATGCGATCGTACTGCAGACGAAGATCGTTTGAAATCACCACAAATTATTATACGAGAAGCTGAACTGGTGGGGGAAGACAAGGCATAATCAATAATGTCTGTAATGCAAGTGATGGCATCTTCATGTTCTCTTCGATCATTCCAAAAAGGGTGGTATATGGCCACTAAAATGGCACTGGGAAGAAGAACAGACAATATTTCTGAGTTGCAGGAGGAAATAGATGGCACATCCTCCGCTGTGATGGTTCGAAAGGGTATGTCATCAGAAATGTAGCATAGAACTCCTCCACCATGGCGATTTCTATCCCTTCTGACACTCTGGTATCCAGAAACACTGATAGCTCCGTCAGGGATGTCTCCATCCAACCATGTTTCGCAAATAACTGCCAAAGAAGGCTTGAGTGATGTCAGCCTCAAAGTCAGCTCATCCAATTTGTAAAACACAGCTCGAATGTTAGTTACGAATACAGAGAGGACGAGGTGGGTTCCTTTGTTTCCGTTCTGTGGTATTTGTAATCTTCACTCTGACCAAATTGTTCGCGTTCCTTGCTTGATTATGCAAATGAGTTCCATTTCCTTGTATTGTCACTGAGCGATTCGAAACGATGACTGGAATATGTCGTTGGTAGATTCTGAAATATTTTAATCGTCGAGTCGTAATACGATCAACACATGAGCACTCGGAAGGGCGCAAATTATTCAATTCGTGTGAGGTATATCTGTACATGAGTGAACGGAGAGCCAGACGTCAGAAGAAGAAGAACACCTAACAAGAGAGATAAAAAAAAAAAAAGAAATATTAATATGTACAGCACAGTATTACCCGCGCGGAAGATAATATTTACTCCAATGCACTGAAAGGAGCATAATCAATGCCAATTAACCTATGACTGATCTTGTCCTGCTTTAGTATAGAGTAGATCTGTGAATGGATGTTTTCACGATTGATCAGATTAAATTTCTATTCAAATACATTTGATAATCATAGACATGTCAATCACTTCATACCTTGATCATAGACTTCGCCTTGATCATAGACTTTTTTCTTTAGAAGTCTATGCCTTGATCATCATAGCACGTCGTCAAATAAAATTCTCTACGCAACTCGTGCATGCATAGAAATTAACAATACCATAGAAAGTCCTACTAGATATCTACTTCTATGCGTGCATGAGATTGCTTCATCATAGCATTCAGACTCGCTAGATTTAAATAGCCCTCACCCATGGACTTCTATAATATAGCATCTGGACAGATATCTAAAATAGCACGTATACGAGATGAGGCTGATATTGTATTTCATATTGATGCATTGCATGTATCGGTTGATTAATTTTCGTGATAATGTATAACTATATCTGGAAGATCATGCCGATTTACATCAATTTTGAAGTATAATTCCTATAGTCTCTTTTTCAGTCTGACTTTGCCCATTGGTGAGACTCTGATCAGAATTTTCAGTCGCCTTTTGCACATTGGCAAATGAGTTATTCATGTTATTCACTTATTCATGTATCAATCAATGTCATTCACATAGATCTGCTGGCTACTATTTTTTGAATTAAATAAAACATTGGAGTGCTATTTACAGAAATTATTTACGAACACGCAAGATTTTAAAAGAGAGTTAATCAATAATCAAAGTCAAATAATTAATCCTTTGGAAACAAACCGGCATTTCAGGTTTACACTTTTTTTACAAATATTAGGTCATATCTTCCCTTTTCCAAGTGAAGCAGCACATCAAATAACACAAAGTGCTACGTTGATTTATGGATTGGTTATTGGTTTTGGTTTTACTTCCTGAAATGACTTTATTCATTCGGGAACTTTCGAAGAACCAACACCAAAGAAAACACTACATCTGTTTGTTGCTTTGCTTTTAATGCCATAGTGGCGCACAGAAGCTCAGAATATTGATGCAACATGCACCAGGATAGAATCAAGCTCTATATTTTATAAATATTATTCAGAAATAGCCATATCCATACAGGGTGCTCATTTCGATTGTGTGATAGAAGATAATGCAATAGCACTGTAAACTTGTATTATTTTTGCATCACTTAATGAAATTTCATGATCCATCTTATGAGATATGCATTATTCATATAGGGTCTAAAATCACTGTGTAAAATAAGATAAAAAAGTTCATGATCCTTATTGTGTTGAATTTTTCGATTGTTGCAAGGATGAGTTCAGGAGAATATACTGCAATCAGATTTCTGTCGATCCGAAATTCATAAAGTGCGAGTATAGTCTTACTCGTATATTCACACATTTTTTTAGTTTAATTTGAGGCGACGAACGAAGTCCGTTTTCATTTCACATTTGAGGGCTATGCTTCCATATCGATTGAAATTTCTTCTTCCTGAGGAAGAAAATTGTGAGAATGTATTAACTTTGCCACCAAAGAAGAGTAATTTTGGTTTGGTCGTCGGCGTAAATCACATTGTTCTTTATCGATAGATTCTATGGCTTATTTTTCAAAGATAAGCTATGAAATGTAGGTGGAGAGTCTTTAAATTTACTGTCATTCTTATACCGGTGCACAAACACAGAGCATGTGCTCAGCATTTTCCTTTCTCCACAAACATCGCTGATGATTTGAAAAACACTAATTAACAACGCCCACAGAGCAAGAATAACAAGAATACAATGCACATAACTTCTGTATGAATGACATCGATTCAAACAGTCAGCCTCATTTCGTATAGAAGGGTCAATGATATCTGTTCAGATTTCTGTCCAGATGCTATATTATAGAAGTCCATGCCTCACCCTACAGTTTTGGGCATTTAAGATATCTAACTCTTGGAATCTTGCTATAAAGAAGTAATGATGCACTTGTTGCGTAAATAAATACTATCGAGCAAAAAATGCTTACCAGACATTCATACACATTCTTTTCATTGAAAAGTCAACGAAATATGAGAAAATGTGCACACGCTGACGCCTCAAGTCATTCATTCGATTAACATACATCATACCTGAAGATTTGATAAGAAACCATTGTTGAATCTAGGCATAAATGAACGCTGCATTAAAATTTAGTTTTAAGTTTGTTTTTTGTTGCATGCCCTCAAGTAAATTGTGACAACTTAGAATTACAGACTTTTTCTCTGACAAATCGAAATAATTGCCCATCATGAATAACGAAAGTAGTCGATCGACTTCTTCCTGAGAAAATTCAAAATTTGATATTTTCATTTTTTAATAGGATCATTTGAGCATCCATTTAAGAAAATTGCCCAACGGAATTCGACGTGTCTTAGCGTTCTGTGAATTCATGCCATAAAGTTGAGGCCAAAAGCAAAAAAAGTCGGTCGACTATTTCGGAAAATTAAAAACTTTTTTTTGAATTTTTCAGAATTGGACTCATTTGAAAAATCCATTAAAAAATTACCCAGTAAAAATATATGAGCATTCTACGAACACAGGCAATTAATTAAAGTAGTCTCCGTGCAAAATGGTCTTTTTAGAGCTTTCCACGATAAAGCCACAAAATAAAATTATAATAGCTGAAGCGTTCTCAGCAACATCTAAAACCTAAGTTTGCTAAAATTTTATCCTTAAACTCGACAGCCTCTGACAGTTGGAAAGTATGCCTATTAGGCAATTTTTCGATTTTCTGGTCGTTTAGGACCACCAAAAATGGCTGTCATGCTTGCTAATCCTAATCAGGGAAGTTTAAACGCCTCAAAAGCCTAAATGGTAGGCTATAGTCATCTACTACTCAATAATTAAGAAGCTCTTTAATAATTGTTAATGTCTGCATTCCTCATCAGTAGCACGTTTATTCTAAATATAATGGCAAATTATTTGTTAGTTGACTGAATTCAACGAGAACTCAAGATTATTTGAAATCACCAAAAATAATTGAGATATTTCCACATAGAATCGATAGCGCATAAATGTAAGGTAGAACTGCCACATAGATGTATTGATGACGCATTGCGTCACGAATTGTGCTTGCCATCAAGTATTCTTGTATTCGACCATACATGGTAGCGGTGGAAAACGTTCCTCGGGAAATACCACCGCGGTGCCTTTTACAATTTACATTAAATAACTATTTTCTTGAGAGAGAAAATGCCAACTCCCATCTCCCCGCAGCTACTGTATGTTGTACAGCCCGAGCGTAGCGAGGGATAGACAGATAGAGAAGGGAGGAAACGAAGATTTCCTCACAAAGGAATGTAGCTTTTCATTTTGTTCAGCTTTTACAACCGAACAATTCATTTAGGGATGCACATCCACATCCACATGGCACACCTTATCGGATGGAGCCAAAGACAATGCATTGGATGGAGCTGCTTGTTTGGAGGCAAACCACTGGCTGCAGCGATAAACGGAAACACCCATACACGGTGATGCATGGACATACCTGCACAAACATAGAAGTTCTCAGACATAATAAGAAAAAAAAGAAAGAACGTAAGTGCATATTTGTCCATCAATAAAAATCGATCAATATCAGAGTAATTTCACGAAATACTGCAACTATTAAAACAGAATGATAGTTCTCTAAAGTACAAAACATATCATCCATTCATGAACTTAGTACCGCAAGGGAAAAGGTTCGCGAGTAAAGACGCGTTCTTGAAAAAGGAACACAAAGCTTCTTTGTAAAATATAACAAAATATAACCTTTGAGGAACCAAGTGATGTAAAATATGTGATACATTTCCTTCGATTTGTTTAAAAAGTCTCATGGATGTCAGGTTTCTTCTTTCCTCTAATGAGCCGTCACTGCTATTGCACAATGTGTCAGACCTATGCTCAATGTTATACACGTATACAACACGATGAGCGCGGTTCTCGATTCTCTGTAGCACATGTTTCTCTCTCTTAGTCAAACCAACGAAAACGGAAGACGCATATTCAAAAACTGATCGTATAAAAATGACATAAACCTTATGAAGCTCTGAAGCCGGAATAAGTCCCTTCAATCGTCTCAAAACATTAATTTTTTTGTCCTCCCTTAATTCTTTCAGTATCTACGTGATCACGATAGCTCAATTTCTCATTCAAAGTGAAGCCAAGGATCTTCAGCTTGTTTACTTGCTTGATTGAACGAGATTGATGAAAGATGACCGTACGACGAGTTACCAGGAATGCTTTTGACTTCTGAGCATTCAAAGTTAATGCGTTCTTTGAGCACCAGTTCAGTACCTGATTTATCATCAATGAGATAGGTCCTATGACATGAAGGTTAGGATCGAATATATCACCGCCACAAAATTCAGAGGTAAGAAGAAGCATCTTGATTATCATACTGTACATTTTCTTGCATCGAAATCAAAAATACTTAGGTGAGTAGATAATTCTCCTTTTGCACTATATTCATATTCTCATTATTTTGTGACTTAATAGACAATTGAACTTTGCTGCACGAGTGTTTATCGAGGCTGCAGGTCGAGTTCGAACTGCCAAAACAAGTTCAACAATTGCATTAATGGCGCACATGCATTTATCAGAATACTTGACCGATAGTGCCTACACTGTATAAATGTCAAGCAGTTATCAGAGTAGCAGCGCGATGCAGCTATTCACTTGACGAGAGATCATTTTAACGCAGCATGAAACGTTTGAGTGAAATCGATTTAAGAGAACTTAGAGAACTTGGTCATCGTAAAAGACAGATTTTCCGTGTCAGCACCTTGAACGATTGATATTCCAGGATAGCTCTATCCTACGAGCACAGAGTAACATCATTCGACAAGGAATGAAATCGCAAAGAACGATAAATCAGACTACGATTCCGCAGTGGGATGGACCATCTTAGATGGCGGCAAGTCACATCGCTTTCATGCCTCTTATAAAGTATTTCTCGATTTCTCAAGGGCGTCAAATGAAAGACTGCAGTTAAATTCACAATTATTTTCAGTGGCGTCGCGTGCTACCAGACCATAGGCATTCGAATATACTATGTATATGCCAGAGATTTTTATGTTGCAACATTAATTTTCATAAAAGTTGAATTTTCAATAACAATTTCCCAGGACAGTTTTTAATGCCAAGTCAATGTGCACATGAGAAGTGATTGCTCATGTCGCTTAACTGCCTTACTCAATGAGCTGAGGTTACTATATTCCCTCTCTGTCCAGACCACATTTTCTCGAGAAAGAAAGGAGGCGAGGCCAACAGTTTCTTGCGTTTCTCACGGCCGGTCAGCCACTCACATGTTTGAAATTTTGATTCATCAAAATGTCTTGTGTATTTCTTATTTCTTTCTCTGTGGGTACTTTCAATTTTTATATCAGGTGTTGGCCTACCTTGCTTGACGACTGTCATCTCTTCAGTATACTTCCTTCGGACGAAAGGCGTGGTTATGATCTCATCTGCAGTACTAAACATAGCGTCACATCAGTCACGTAAAACAAATTATGGAATTCTACCGCTCATCATCTGATCGCAGTCTTGTCTGAACGTCAGCCATCTGCTATTGTTGACGTTGTAGCCTCTCTGACATAAAACGAAGTCAGGAACAATTGGGTTGCGCTTCCCTTACTATATTTAGGTACCGCGCCTCGATCAAGAATTGCGTAGAATTTCATTGCACAAACTGGAGAAGGCAAAGCATTATGTCTATCAGGAAAGCCAATATTGACGAGGGCGCGTGCGCTTACTGCCTCACACGCACAACTCTCTTTCACTTTGTCTGAATATCAATGCTCCGTCTGAACACACGACTAGCTTGTGTGTCTAATTGTTCGAAGAAAACAGCTGTGATTCGAGCACATACTGCAAAACAGTTCACTCTGAGGTTGAGCGTCTGATTTTGAGACGGAAGGCTGTGCAGAGCAGGGGCGCGGGAGCCGCTATGGCAAGTATGGCAATTGCCATACCAATGTTTTGAGTAAGTAGTATGGCGAATATGTCCTAGAGTAAGTAATATGAGTTCTTCTTTGCCTCGCCACCTTTCTATGGTCCTAGCAATAAAAACTAAGAAATATTTCATTGTAGACTTAACCACAAATTTAATGACGTTAACCTTAACCATTGGAAATTCAATCTCACTCTTCAGCCCTTCATCCTACAAACTGCTTGTCAATTGGATACTGATTGTCTACTCGACAACTGCTACTGACGTCACACCTACGACTCACAGTCTACGAGTTCGGCTATCCCGTTTATTTTCTTTCTTATTGTTCTCTTCATCGTGACCCACTTCATCTTGTCATGAGCTTGAACTAAATCGTCGAATCATGATACAGAGGAGAGGCGAATGAATGTTACACCGTGTGTTACGTCCTTAGCCGATAAAGTACTCACATTAGCCTCTCATAAGTGTTAGCGTCCACTTCAGTGAATAATTTGTGATTTCGTGACCTTGCTTTACGTCGCTTCGTAGATTCTTGCCATTTTTGCTTTCCTCTGTCTTAGGCTAATCGATTCATCATTATATAATTTGTTTGAAGTTCGAATTACGCCATATTAAGATAACCTCATTTACAGCTGAATTAGCTTACATTACTAAAAGGCTACTAGCTTTTTCATGTAAATTATAGGTAGGATCAGTTAACTACTACATGTATAGGCCTACTCATACTCTCAACCTACATTATGTATATTCATAGCGGCCGATAATTGTACGGGCACTACTGCAGTTTAGTGCACCCTCTTTTACCCCTACTGCAGTTTAGTGCACCCTAAAATGCATGTGAGAACAACATGATTTAATCAACAGAATGAATGCCGTTCGTTCTTCCCTATTATAAATGAGTGTCTTCGTCTTCGTCTTCGCACATTACACCGAGCGCGCGCTTCGGTGTAATGTGCGTAGTCATCGTTTGCGGGAGAATGCGCCGTTGTTTTAGGGTGCACTAAACTGCAGTAGGCGCGTTTCCGTCTCTTTCATAGAGGGTGCACTAAACTGCAGTAGTGCCATTGTACGTTATGACCACGGACTTGATAATGATGGTTTACCTCTCATAACGGACGTATCGCAGGACGACATCGTATAATTCATTGCATGAACAAATTCATATAGTAATCGGTGTATACATGTAGGTTATTGAATGTAAGAATTTTCGAATTATTTTATTTTTCTCATTGTCTTATATTTCTTCTTTTTAAGTGCCATGTTTTAGTCGATTGAGGACTCATTACACAATGAACTATACATTGATATGTCTTCTTTAAAAATTACAAGACTTTTGTATGACTATCATAGGCCTTATTACTACTTCTGATGTCCTCTTTTCCTTAAATTTATCTTTCTTATTGAATTAGTTCTAGAATATACACAGTTGCGAGTGTCTAACTACCTATTACACTATTGTATACTGCAATCTTTTATGCATATAAGTCTCAATAATTCATAAGACTATGAACTTCATTTATTTGAACATTTCAGCCTAACTGAATTGGCCTACCTCATGTTGGAGGTGAATCCAAGGGAAATGGCCTCCCTGACGGGCGCCCCAAACCTATGTCCAATTTTTCATTTCATATCACAATCAAAACCCGATTACAAATGTAATGCTTTTCATCCTTGACGGATATTTTAAAGAAATTATATCGTGGCGAATTGTGTACAATAACTTATAAAAACGGACAATTAACGACTGAAGGGTTCACAAATGGTTTACTAATTGGCTTTCCTCAGGATGTTAACGAAAAACTACTGCAATCATAGTGAAATGGACGCAGTGAGTCAAAGAATAAGTGAAACATAATAATCAATAGTATAACTAGTTAGCATTAACAGAACAATAATCGTTATGTATTGTTTCATAATTTCTGTTCAAGACATTATGCTTTAACGAGAAATTTAGAAACGCTTTTGACATTAAATAATATCCTGATGTTTGTAGATATTCAGCAGAGTCATCTTTAATTGCAAAACTCAATCAGTATATCTAATTTCATTCTTCACCTTCGCAACTGAATGATGGTTTCGTTTCGTTTTTTATCAATTACATCTTCGATTTGACTCAACTGCAGTTGATTTCCGTCAAATCAATGGAATCAGCAGTCACCCCTAATCTTCCAAGAATCAAACTCAAGACAAAGAATTTTCAATAAAGCTACTCTCTATTCCAAATATGGATTCAACAATCAGTGGCGTAACGGCTCAGCGGGGCCCCCTCGGCCATTTAATGGCCGGGCCCCTCATATTTTTAGATCAATGAATGTATTTGAAATCGATTTCAGCTTTTGATAAAATGCATGTATTTGTGGCGTTACTTGGACCCGGTAGTATGAAAATGTTTCTTTAGTTAAACATTATATTCCCATTAATGTTTATGCTAATTACTAGATGATCACATTTTTGCTGCAACAAGTTGCACAAATAGGTACAAATTTATTTTGAACATGATTTACCTACTAATCGAATGGCCATCATGCATTGCCGGTTGATAGTGTTTAATTATACTGAAACAATGGGCTGCTGTAAACCTTCAGTCACGAGAAATTGATTTCATCAAAACATTAAATTACTTTGATTTCGTTCATTGATTGACTGGTTATAAGGAAACAAAACAAGGATATGTGTAAGCTTATAGGCCTACAGAAGTCAACACGAGATGGTAAAGGGCGACTATCTCGTAAAATGAGATACTTAAGTGGGAAAATGATATTAATCATTTTACATCTATATTATAATTGAGTACTGTAGGGCCTACATTTAATTGATTCGATCACGTGTATAAATGATTATAGGCGAACAAACCAAGAATACAGAACAATAACAAGAATATGTGTATACAGAACTGAACAAGAGATAGGAGAAGGGCAGCTAAAATGGGATACTTAAGTAGAAAAATAATAACAATCATGAACGAATCAATCATGAATTCTCTGTTAAATTGTTTGATACATTGTCCACTAATAATATGAAGTGGATCCTTTCTTTGACAAGGTCGAACACTAAATTTGTCAGGTTGTCATCAATTCGGATGACGAAGACGTTGCCTTGCTAACCCTGTTGTTTCGGGACAGAACATGTGATGAAGTAATCATATGAAACAATTTATTATGGGCAAAATTGTCGTGTAATGATCAGTCGAAGGGGCCCCTACCAGATTTCCAGTAGCCATGAAATGCAGTAAATTAGTATTGTAATGCTCAGTCGAAGGGTCCCTCACCAGATTTCAAGTAGCTACCATATGAAGTAAAGTTAGTAAAATATTGTAATGCTCAGTCGAAGGGGCCCCACCAGATTTCAACCGGTCATCATCTTTGCATGAAATGATATTATAGGCAAAAATATAGGGCCTAGGTATTGATCAGTCGAAGGTGCCCTTCAAACAGTTAATAAAGGAAGAACCGTATACCGCAAAAAAGACGTCCATTACATAAAAAATAAATTATTCAAGGCAGCCGGGCCTCGACCCGCCGGGGCCCTGTGCTCCGCCGAGGCCGAGCGCATAGCCGTTACGCCACTGTCAACAATATGCGCTGATGAGTAGATATTTTTTACAAAAAGAACATTGATATTAATTGCGTAAATGAGTAAATAGCAAAGCAATTATCTGTTCATCAAATTTCTTAACTGTATTTTATCATTTTCTGAATGTAGTGAATTTTGCAATAATTTTCAGTTATTCAGTAATTATATGTATGTAACTCTAATGCTTTCTGGATATCGCATTTATCTTGTGCGACATTTACTTTAAATGTCACACTGAAAATTTTTTTGATTTTCAGATGTCTCCGCCGAAAAAGATACCTAAAACTTTGCGACAAACCACTCTGTCTTTCGGAACAAGTAATAATAACTCGGAAACGGGTAGCAGTTATTCGGAAGTTGATCATTCGCCTTCAACATCATCATCACAACAGAATCAAGTAGCGGTAGTTCAAGAACCAGATTCTCAACATGTCCGTACTAAGTTTACTCTACAAGAACCGTGCCAGACATCAATTGAATTCCAATTTCCGAAATCAAATGGAAGATCGTGTCACCATCTATGGTTTATTACATGGAGATGGTTCCATTATGACAAATGTGATGATGCTGTATTTTGTTTCTTTTGCATATCTGCCATTGAAAAGAAACTCATGCCAACTAACGAAGGGAAATCAGAATCAACTTTCACTGAAAGAGGATTTCGAAATTGGAAAAATGGACCACAAATTTTTCGCGGACACGAAAGGAGTGAGTTTCATTCAAAAGCAGCACAGAAACTGTTAGATATGAACAATAAAGGAATCGAAGTGCAATTTTCTGAACGTGCTCTTTGCGATCAGATGTTTCATAGAGAGGGTCTCGAAACTATTTTTTCATCTATAATCTATCTCGCACAACAAGGATTTCCCTTTCGTGGGCACGAGCATGACAGTGGTGCATTTCATAACCCTGTATTTGAAATGGCGCGTAAGAAAAAGGATTTGATCAGTTGGTTTCAAAGTCGAAACAACTACCTTTCTGACACAATACAAAACGAAATAATTCAAATACTTGGCCATGAAGTTCAACGCGAAATTCCAAAGGAAGTAAACAGCAGCCCATACGTCGGTCTCGTTGCTGATGGGACAACAGATTTATCAGGAAAAGAGCAGTTCGCAACCTGTCTTCGATTTACAAATAGTCATATGAAAGTGGACTGTCGATTCATAGGATTTTATAATGCACCAAGGACCACCGGAGAGATACTTTCAAAAATAATTGAAGACGTTATACGAAGGCTGGATATTCCCTCTGAAAAATTGGCTGGAGTTTCTTTCGAAACAGCTGCCAACATGTCAGGTATTCACAACGGAGTTCAAAAACACTTGAAAGACCTTAACCCACAATGTTTATATGTTCCCTGTTTCAATCATAGCCTCGATCTTTGTTTACAGGAACTTGCAGGAACAGTGAGTATCATAAATGAGACTTTCCGATTTTGTGAAAAATTGCGGCAATGTCATACGCGAATCTTCAAATCGCCGTCAACTGTTTGAGTCGATGTTCCCTGACGAAAAGGATTTCCTGGAGCGGCAAAAGCTGTGTCCGACTCGTTGACGATCCGAGGATCGGCTATCAAACGCCTCCTCCAAAATTTTGATGAGGTGAGAAAAACATTGATTTCATCTGTCGACCGACAAATAAATCACAAGCGCAAGCGTCAATCAACAGTTTGGAGGAGAAAAAAGATTGGGAAATATCGAAAACATACATTGGATTGGCTGTTTCTGCAGAAATCTTCATACATTTGTGACCGTGCTGCCAAACAATATCTGCAGGTCAAGTGAATTGCGACAACGTCACAGGCTCATCTTTAAACATTATAAAAGCTACTCAAGTGTACCTTAAACCGAATTAGAAAAAGAAAATTCCGGGTTTATGGTTTCTCATGCCGTAAGATAAAGCAGAGACTTTACATCTGAAACCGCTTCCATCAAAACGGGTAAACTCGAACTCCTTGAAAGTTGCGGCTCTGACTTCAAAGCAACAAATGAAGAAACTCGAATCCTGAGACTGATTTATCAGCTGCATTCATTTTGGGCCTCGATTGTTGTGATGATGCCAGAAATGGTAAATGAACGTTCTTCATCGGCAAGATATTGAAACAGCAAGCGGCACGGGCAAACTCTCCTCACATTTAGACGCTACCAGGAATCCAGCTTTAATTGATTCAGCTGACCTCGAAAAGTGCTGCCTTCCATCTTTTCGCTTTGGAGAATTAACTATTCAAATTGAATCAGTTGAAAAGCTTTCTGGATTTTAAAGGATGAACGTGTGCGATATGATTAAATCTTCTAACTATTTCCATTGCTATTGATTGGAACGATTTCTTGCAAGTTCTGTATTTCCTGATGCGAAAAAAGTTCTTTCCCTTTGTCTAAGTCAGCCCCATGTTCTACATTCGTCCAATCCGAAAGAGCATTTTCTATTTTGCGTAGGTTGAAAGTCTGGTCTGCGAACAGCTCATCAGTCAGCAAAGATTGACTGATTTAGCCTATTGACCGCTAATTCGGATATATTGTTGAGAGTTGACAGAGAAAAAACTCAGAAATGAGTTTATCAGTCGAACTGCCGAACGGAGGTCCTGTCTTTGGTAAATTTTAATAATCAACTTGCCATGAATTTTAGATTTTCTCTTACGTTCTCGAGTTTTTTAGATACAATTAACATTCATTATTCAAATTCGTATTTGATATTGTTTTTTGATTTTTTGTAAGTTTTGTTAAAATTTGTAAGATTTTAGGGCTCTTCTGCAGTTCCCCCTCACATTTCTCAAAAAAGAGCAGAGGAGCTGACTTATTTCATCGACACTTGCGGAGTGGTTGTGGCCTCAACTGTCAATTACGAGTTCTGTGGCCTCTAGGAGACTTTATTTCCTTTGCACTTACGGAGTGGTTATAGCCTCAGTTGAATTTTAAGTAGAGGTCCACACTTCTTAAGAATAGCAATAGGAAACAATTAACAATGGAAATGTGGGGGACAGAAGACCGCAGAAGAGCCGATTTTAGCATTAAATGAAGATATATCTACTCTACACCTTATGTTGAAATTTGTTAAGATGCCGGTAGCTCTTGCAAAACACTTGTCTCGTCCAACTGCATGTATGATTTGTTTATTTTGTTGACCCTAGATACTTTCCTTGATTACAAACACAACACCCACAATTTTATAGTATTAAAAATTTCCTTTTTCTGCATATTTCGCGTTTTTGATACGAAAAGTCCATCATTTTATTTGAAAATCAGTCATTTGCCATACCAACCAAAAAATCGTTCCCGCGCCCGTGCAGGCTATCACGAGAGAAAAGCAATCGAATTTTAAATGAATGAATGACACTTTCCACCAACTTTCCACTACGAAACTCCCTTATGACAACTAAACAGACACACCTAAGCCACCCCCTTACCTCACTCAACTCCCTCTAAAATACTACCTCATACTTAATCAAACACTAACCAACACAGAAGTCAATGACATTCCTACCACCCAGACCCCCCCCCCCCCTCCCCTCCCCCCACACCCCCAACACCAAAAACTCCCCTCCAAACCGTCCCCCCACGCCCTCAACCCCACACTCCCCCAACCATCCCACCAAATATCCTAAAATCCCCCACTCAGCAACTCATCACCCTCATAACATAGCACACTTACACAACAAAACAACACCCCTCCTATTACCAAGACTCCACCTAATCTTCCCACTGGCCCCACCGCCATCCCCACACCCCCCTACCACCCTTATACTACAACTCAACTAGCCAGTATAGCTTCCCAGACACTATCCCCACTAGACACTACATTCCTTACTCCTAAAAACACAATACCCTTCACTGTAACACACACACTCCTTAACACTAACAACTCCTTCACTCTCCATCATACTACTACTTCTCACATCGCAACTTACGAAGACTCTTACCAACTTCAAACAATATTCCCTTCTCTACTCCAGACACATAAGCCACCTTCCCCGACATCATAAACCTACTCCTACCCTCCAATAAAGAACTCCCCACTCTACACCACATCCCCCCCCAATCAAAATACTTTCAATGTAACACCCCGCCTCCCAAAACCAACCATACCAACCTTATTAACCTCCATGTTGGAAAATAATTTTTGAGGATGCGCCGAAGGCCTCGCAGGTACCGAGAAGACGCCACTGATTATGTTCATATTTCCAGAAGTCAAGTGGATTACATCAACTGTAACAGGGTGACAGCGAGAAATCAAAGTCGATGTGGGTTCTTCAAATTTTAACCTTTCCATTGATTTCCTTAGTCGAACGCCCTCCAACGTGGAGAGGGGATTTCCACTTCCGATTTTGAAGTACATTTCTATCGAATTTACAAAGGTGCTCAGAAGAGTTTTTCAAGTCATTTTTCAGTGTCTTGAAGTCATAACTGAGTTAAAACACAAGGTAGAGGTTCGAAGCAAAAACTGAAAATGACAGATTTTGCTGTAAATAAGGAAGGATACCACAGAATTAGATTGTTTAAGCGCATCACCTTGCTAGAAGTGAAAACTTATACAAAACGATGGCACATGCAGGAACTTACTGAGTGGGCAAAAGGAAATTTCTAATACCTTGCAGAGATAAGAAAAATAGTCGTGCGTCGCTTTCGATTGCTGTGAATTCCTTCAAAATGCTCCGATCGCCACGACTCATCATTCAATATGCCATTGACACACCGATCACAGCAGCAGCATGCATTGCCTCGCAGAAGTGACGAAGGATGAATGTTCTATCATAGTTATCATGAAGAGTCCAGGAATCGACGTCACTCCAACAGTCATTGGCTGTCTAGACAATAAAGTCATCGAAGATCGAATTTCAGCCACTCAATGAAGATTTTGTTAGTAAGCAGATTGGAACAGGAATAGAAATTTGTCAGAACATGACCTGTTGATGGGAATCTTTATTATCAACGGAGTGAACACAATTGTCGCCGATTTCTGAGCGAAACAACTGAGAGGTGATGAACAGTGCTATGTATGAGCAATGTAGCAATGTTTAAATGATAGGTGAGCATGTAATTTCAGGATGATGATTAACAGTTTTATTTATATTGATACTAAGCAACATAGCTTGAGAGAAACTGAATTATTTACATTAGTCATAGGAAACGCAAGTATGCAAAATGTCGAGATTTCAGGATTATAACTATTGCACTATTCATATGAAGTATTTAAATAACCTGTGGATATTTAGTTTATTTACTTTAGCAGCATGCACTTCTTGGACAGGTGAAGCGATAAAGTAAAGGCATCCCACATTGAAGATAAGATTAAGCATGATATGACAATGAAGTCAATAATCATAGATCAAACATATTCACAGTCCACAGTTACAGTATCATGTTATCCAGGAGAGAACGACTTGAGGTTAGGACGGAGATGGCGCACTAGTCTTGCACTAGGTGACCATGCCAACGCGTGATTCACGAACGCTAATTAACGGAACACCGCCAAAACATCCGTGTAAGGACATTCAATTCTTTCTAGGACTACCCGCGTCCACTAACCTCTCGCTGCAACTAAGAGTCCAGAAAAAAATCACTTGATATCCTGATGCTGTATTCAAAACATGGGGAAATGTTTATGAATACCGCGCGGAGCGAGCGTTTATATAAGTTTTGCAGCGTCGTCCTACGGTTGTCTGCGAGCTGGCATTCGTTTGAACCCACGGATCGAAACCGACTAAGCATGTTCTGTCTTCCTGACACAAGAAATTGAGATCGTCCGTCAGGACCGAGACATCACATTGACATTTAGCCTCTGATAGATACATGCAGACAAACGATGAAGACGCCCAAACAGTCTATATAACAGGACTGCCAACTATACTAACTTATATAACTTGTATTGCAGCAATATCCCGCATAGCCACGGATGTTTGGGGTCATGTGTAATTACGCGTGAATTACGCGTGATTGAGCGTGACATGTCACCTAGTGTGTGCAGTCATGGGATCTAGGAAGGAAGGACTTCTGATTAGGAAATGAGTGAGGACAGTCTTGCAGTCATGGGATCAGGGAAGGAAGGACTTGAGGTTAGGAACGGAGTAAGGACAGTCTTGCAGTCATGGGATCAAGGAAAGAAGAACTTGAGGTTAGGAAATGAGTGAGAATTTTCATACATTCGTTGAATGGAATAAGGAAGGACATATGATATTCTGAAAGAAATATTTGGAGGAAGTATGACCTAAATGGCTATTAGTTGGGCAATGAAGCTGCATTCACAAATCGATTATTTCTAGATGGGAGACGCGCAATGCGTAACATCTACATGAGTAGACAGATATTACTGATTATGTAATACGACGAGAAATCCTACACAGTATGTAGAGCTCACCAAAATCTTCATTTAAATACGTCATGAGGCACAAAAGAATATGTCACTTCATCAACAGAAGAAGTAATCTATCAAAATTGTTGGAGAGCATAACTGCAATAGTCCTACATAGATTTCCGATTCAAACGATAAAAGGACGTACTTCATGCCATAATCAGAGATAGAATGGTTGTGCCAATTTCAACTTTGTCTGCATGCTTTAACAAGAATTTATTCATGACGCCATGCCGACATTGAGGGACTTACAATCCTACTAGCAAGAAGACGGTGATATTGTGTAATCTGTTTGATTATGAAAATATCAAAAAAAGGACAAGAACTGTAGCAAGGGAGCTTAGAAATGAAACACAGCTGTAGGGTTAAGGAGGAGAGGAGAGTGCAGGGAACAAGTATTTTCTGGAAGGGTGAGAGTAGGAGGGGTAGTGGGGGGGGGACCATATTGGGGGGGGGGGCAGTGGATACCGTACGTGGGGGGGGGGGGAGGGGGGGGGTGTGGGTGTGGGGGTTGGGCCAGGAATAGGGGGGAGTAGGTGGAGGGTGAGGGGGAGGGGGGGTGGACATCTCGAGGGTGATCTGGCAGGGAGGAAAGTAGGAATTCGTTAGTTGCCTGGGGAGGGGGGAAGAGGGTTTGTTGGGGGGTTGATTTTGTGGAGGGGGGATGGAGGGGGTAAGTTGAGGTTTTTTTTGATGAGTGGGGGTTGTAGGTTTTGAGGGATGGCTTGGTTTATTGGGAGGATTTAGGTTGGGTTTAGTGGGTTTTTTAGTTAGTGATTTTTTTGGAAGGGTGGGTATGGAGGGAGGGGTGAATGAATATTGTATTGTTTATAGGGAAGTGGAAAGGGAGGGGAGACAAAACTGGTTTAACTTAGAGACAGAATAAGTGATGACCAAAATGCAAACATTCAGAAATTTGAATGCCAGAGCAAGTTGGATGGGCTTGAAACATCTCTCATCAGGACTGCAATACAAACGCCAACTATCGGGCCACAGGGAAGATTGATTAACAAAATAAAACACAACCTAATAACTCAAAACAGAAGGAACTACAACCCAATAAACTCTCAATACTCCTACCTTGCAACATATCATACCGTCTCAAATCAAATCATCCACCTACTAACTCTTCCTACCATCCAAACTAACAAGCGAATACAACTACAAACAGCTACCCACACAAAACTCACACACACACATCCCCACAATACCCCTCCAACTAATTCCGCTCCCACATATCCAAAATATTCCTCACAACCCTCCCCCACCCCCTAAAACCGGCACCTATATTTGCACCTCTTCATTACCTTGACACAAACTACCTCCCCATCAGTTCTTCCTATAATAGAACCCCCACTAGCCCACTTACTCCACACAAAACAAACCCTCCATTGCCTACTTTAAACTTGCATCCCTAAATCAGACCAAGCACAAGTCATAAAATACTACCAAATCACAATGATCCCACATACAAAAAGAAAACGCCTAAAACACCGGACCTAAACTCGAAAGTCAAACTAGACCATACTGCATCGACCACCTTAACTCCCAATGGGGGAGTGGCGGGCTGGTGAGGGGGCGAATGAGGAAGGAACATATTCTAAAAAAACATATATTGAATAAATCAAGCTCAACATTATGATTCCCACCACCCCAAAAAAATACACTACCACCCCAACCACACACATTAAATCCCAACCAGCCATCACCACAAAACACACTTCCTTTATATCAGGCTAGAGAAGAGAGATTGTCATCAAGACAATGCGTGCGACGCAGGAAAAAAAAAATACCAACAACAAAACGCAAATTAGAGAGGAATTGCTTTCCCACCTTCCAGCAATACTAAACATGAAAGCACTTACCATACCGCTCAAAAAAACAGGTCTATAACTTAAGAGACAGAATCACTAACGAGTCAAATGCATAGACATCACTAAAAAAATGATCGGCAAGCGATCAACTTGGACGGGCTTGAATATCTCACTCTCACTTGCGTAATTTACGCAATTTACAGTTAGTTCCTTCAAAATGCTCCGATCGCCACGATTCCTTCAGATTCGAAGAATTCAGATCATTGCGCAAAATTTTTCTCGATCATGTTTGGGTCCTCCGATCATTATTAAAGGGGAAATATGGCAGTTTCAAATGTCAACTTTATACTAATCAACACAATTAGAAAGTCTTCATATCGAAATCGCGAAGTTCTAACTCGTTGTGAGAAGCCTGAAATATCGCAGAGAATCTACTGGTTAGCTAGTTGCTTCATCGACCAATCAAATCCAAGCAAGAAGTTCGACGTCACAAAACCTCCTGCCTTCGAAAGTTTTGTCCTTGCCAGTCTTGTGGGAGCAGCCAAATACACAGCATTGGGGCATGTCGACGTGAGAATGATGAGCGGTGCTGACTCGAAAGAAAGGATCGATGGTTGTTACTAAAATAGTGATACAAGCTTCCTACCGCTTCCCACTATGTTCCTTGTCACATGGTTCATTGCCATTCATTGTTCACGGCCACAGAATTCTGTGTTAAACGGCAGCCGACTAGTGCTTTCCGACGTCATCGTATTACTGTCTTGTGATTGGACGCGCGCGCACTTATGGAAATTCCCTGTTTACTGGCAATCCGAATGCGCCTGCGTGGCGTGACAATCGTTTTTGAACTCGATCAACCATGACTTAAGATTGAGACTACTTTGTAAAAGTGCGACATTTCCCCTTTAAAGAAGTTAACAGGCGCACGAAAAAACGTTCACAAACTTCTCTGTATAACGTGACATCGACTGTGTCTCTTTGTTTTGTTATCCGGTTAATAGCAGTCACTGAAACTTCTCACAATTTGGCGTCTTTAATGTTGAACTGGCTGCTCATTGTTCGATTGTTATGATATTATGTCAGCAGATTGATGTCGTTGAAGTTAGCACCAACTTCAACACCAACTTTTTGAATAGAGTTTGTACAGAATAGGAAACCACATGTTTAGGTACTACTGATGACGCAGAGTTTGTACAGCCAAAAAGTTTTCCAAAATTCGAACTCTTTCACCTTCAAAATTCAAATTTAAATTCGAAAAAATTGGTGCAAGTATTGGTGCTACCTGGTTAGCTGAGTTTGTACAGCATTCCAGATGGAAAAATTTAGATACAAGAGCAAAAACCTGAGTTTGTACAGCAGACACTTCCAGCACTTTCCTCACACGAAACACACCGGGGAAAAAACCGCCAAAAACCGATTATTTTTTGTTTTTTTTTTATTTTTTTTTTTTTTTTTTTTTTTTTTTTTTTTTTTTTTTTTTATTTTATTTTTTTTTTTTTTTTTTTTACCAAATCTACGCGTGAAATATAAGATTATATTTCTACCAGAAAAGTTCTTGGTGGCTAGTGAGGCATGGAAAATGAGTTTGATATTACGAGTGCAGTGCCACTAGGAGGGTGGGGGTGGATTAAATAAAAAAAAAAATAAAAAAAAGTACCTCTGTGGAAGAGTGGGGTTACTAACTAATCCATCTGAGTTTGAACACACACTTCAAAATACTTCGTTTCTCGTCTCCGACACTCCCCAGGCCATCTCCTATCGCGCGGGGCGACCGGTAAAATAACCGGTACTATTATACAGTGACTTACAAGAATCCTTCAAAATTGCCCATTTTATGAACAACATCCAATTGGTGCTGAAACATGGAAAATGAGTTTGTACAAGTGCTCTAAATCGGTGGAAGAGTGTTCTACTAATCGCAGTCCTGAGTTTGAACACACACATTCTGTTTGGAAATATCCGACACTCCAGCACTCCCTGAGCGAGACCGGTAAAGACCGGGTTATTTATACAGTGACTACGCGCGCGGAATAGGGGTGCCCATCTTAATGAATAAACACAATCAATTGGGGGTGCTTGAAGACAATGGAAAATGAGTTAGTACAGTGCTCTAAAAAACCAGCAAACCGAGTGGACTCGAGTGACTCACTATCTATATCCAGTCACTGATATGAACACAACACTTCGTCTTCTCTCTTCATTTCCGACAACGTCCAGGCTCTACTCCATACGACGACCGGTAAATACCGGTTATTAGTACAGTATACTACAAGAATACTGCCCATCTTATGAACAAATCCAATTTGGGTGCTACACATGGAAAATGAGTTTGTACAAGTTGCTCTAAAACCGGTGGAAGAGTGTCTCTAAACTAATTCCAGTCTGAGTTTGACTCACCACACTTTCTTCTCCTCCGACATCTCCAGCACTCCTACGACCGGTAAAATACCGGTTATTGGTACAGTAACTAACACAAGAATAACTGCCCATATAGAACCAAGGAATACAATTGGTGGCTCACAATGGAAAATGGAGTTTTTGTACTAGTTGGGCTCTAAATATCGGTGGAAGAGTGTTCTAACTAATCCAGTCACTAGAGTTTGAACACAACACTTCCTCTCGTCGATCACATGGAGCGAGAGTGCGTGTCCTCCCTCACACCATCTCCGACGAAAACACTCCAGCACTCCTAACGACCGGTAAATCACCGGTTATTGTACAGTAACTACGAAGAATAACTGACCCATCATTATTGAACATAATCAATTGGTTGCTCACACAATGGCAAAATATGAGTTTCTGTACGAAGTGCTCTAACCCGGTGGTAAGAGTGTTCCTGCTAGAGGGGGGGGGGGGGGGGGGGGGGGGATGAAGTTACGTGGAGAAAACAAACTAATCCAGTCCCCTGAGTTTGAACACAACACTTCTTTCTTCATCGACACTCCAGCACTCCTACGGGACCGGTAATATAATCAACCGGTTAATTTACAGTAACTACAAGAATACTACTGCCCATACTTATGAACAAATTCAATTGAGGTGCTTAATACACATCATGGAAAATTGAGTTTGGTACCAGTGAGCTCTAAACCTAACCGGTGGAACACGAAGTGTTTCCTATTCTAATCCAGTCTGAGTTTTGAACAACACCTTCTTTCCTCCCTTGAACTTCTCTCCGGACACTCCGAAGCCACAGACTCACTACGCACCCGGTAAATATACCGGTTATTGTACAGTAACTACAAGAATACTGCCCATTTATGATGGAATTATTAAGTTTTCTCTAAGTTGATGGGCAAAAGTAAGATGAACATTCAAAGTCCTCTGTTTTTTTTTTATTTTATTTACCTCATGATTGGGGTAAATTACGACAGGGCCTGGAGTGATTTTGCATCTGAGTACGTTTTCAATATAGATTTGCGAATTAAAAACTTCTCCGATGATGGTGTTGGGAATGTAATATGAAACTGGACGGTGATGTGTTTTTACGCGCTCACTATCTTGGTAATAGAAGCAACTGATCTTTACAAGGAAATCCTAAGCTGCTAACCTTATCGCTACCTAGAATAGACATTTTCACATATAGAAGTGGATCTTGGTTTATTTGTGATTGCCGATCTATTGATCAGAGATCATTATTTCGATACACATCTAGTTGAAATGGCCATGCCCAACGCTCACGCACCGCGTAATTACACCCAGACCCTCCCCCAAACATTCGTGGCTATGGCGGGATAATTGCTGCAATAATAAGATTATAATAAAGATAAGTATAGTTGGCAGTCCCTGTTATATAGACTTTGCGGTCTCATGTGGTCTGCCTGTATCAGAGGCTAAACAATGTGATAAGGACCAATCAATTATTTTCATCATGTTCCAGGGCAGACAGAACATGCTTAGCGGTTCATATTAGTGGTTCAAGTGGCCAGGCGCAAGACCAACCGTGGGGACGCACGCGCTAAACTATAAAACGGCTCGCACCGCGACGTATTCTTAAACATCTACCCATGTTTTAAACAGCATCAGATCAAGTGATTTCTGAACTCTTAGTGCATGCGCAGTTATTATAGCGCGGGTTAGAAGAATAGAATGTCACTTAAACCACGGATGTTTTGGGGTGTTCCCGTAATTGTGGCCTGGAATAACGCGTGGCATGTCCCAGACCTAGTGTAGATTTATGTTTCTATGTGAGATAAAAATGGGCAGTGTGTTTTATAGTATGTACAGCGCGTATTTTGAAGCGGAATAGCCTATTTTTTCAAATAGGATACATGCATGAATCTGCTACAACTGATATTACGTTCAAAAACAGAATTAGCCCTCACTTTTAGAAATATATCGAGCGCATTAGGGAACACGGAAAATATCAGAATTAGGCCTAAATATCGTAAAGGTTTTCTCGTTCTTTCTGGACGTAGATCCATTTCGTTTTGATTGACTTTTTTTTTTACTGTTATTTTATTTTCTTTCATATTTTTTTTCCTTTTCTTTATTCTTTTTTTATTTTTATATTTATTATATTTTTTTTTCCCGTTCTCACCCACTTAACTTTTAAATATTTTTTAATTTTTTTTTTTTGAACACTAGGCATCTTAGCTGTTATTAACAATCGATCTGAAACTTCCATGATACTTCGAAACATAGCTTGGATCTTGAGCATAATTGCAATTGCACCCTATTGTACGATTTTTGAGACACATCTATGATTTCAAACATATGTAGGTGACGAAATTTTATTGAACACATGCAGTGAGTGTAAACAAAAACTTAAGCGACAAAAATCAAAATTTTGCACGTTGTGTCGCACCTAATCTCAGATGGGCCCTTGTTTTTTTTTTTTTTTTTTATTTTTTTTTTTTTTTTTTTTTTTTTTTTTTTTTTTTTTTGAGAGTTCTCTGAGAGAGTTTGTTTGTTTTTTTTTTTTTTTTTTTTTTTTTTTTTTGTGTTTTTTTTTTTTTATTGTTTTTTTCTTCAGGAACGGGCTCCGGGGTGTGGCTGGGCCCGGCGGCGTCGCCTCGCGCGCTGGCCTGTGGTGCGCCACGAGCGTCGTGGCCCCGGGAGGGGGGGGCCGCCGCCGGGAGGCGGCGGCCCCCCCTTCGCAGTCAGGGGTCGGGGGGGGGCCGCCGTTCTGTCCGGGGTGGGCCCGCGGCGGGGGGGGGGGCCTATTTTTTTACCCCCCGGACTCCTGGTTTTCACTAAACCAAAATCGATCGGCTATACGTATCAAATAATGAAGAGGTATTCGATCGAATCCGACTATTTTCGATGTGGACATGAAACTTGACATCTTAACTGTGATATAAAAAGGTCGCCCATATTTAATTCCAGCTTGCTTCTCTTGACAGCACACCCCACAAAATTTTGTTGCAGACGTAAAGCAAATAAGGGCCTAAACTTTCAAAAAAACAGCCAAATCTTTTCACCACAGTGCCAGGGTGGCATGCAATACTTTATTTCGAAAATAAAATGCCCTCTAGACGCATCTATTGGCTATCTAGCCAATAACCTCACAAGTCGTATTCGGGGCTATATGGACGAGGCGGCCAAACTAACATTACCTCCTCCGTTGGATGACCAACACTGCTAACGGTTTCTTGGGCTACTGAGCCTATTGGTTCTTAAGTATGGCGGCGATTACATACCTCTAAATCCGCGAGCAATTTACCTAATGATTGGCCATTACCCCAAGCCAGCCTATCGTAATTATAATCCTGGCAATACCTTTTTATACAAACACGCATGCGTATCAATAATTTTTCAATCTACAATTCAAACGATTCAAGGTCACTTACACTATCTACATGTTAGATTCTAAAAAACAAAATTTTGGCGGATTGAACTGAAGGTCGAAATTCCCATCTTTTGCAAGCGCGAAATGCGTGTATTTGTATTTCTTAATCTATTCGGCGGCTGTATTTAGTGGTTTAAATTGTGGCCGGCACATTAGAATTACAAACTTTCCCAACGAATAGGAAAAATGGAATCTAATATGTAAGTTTGCTAGGTTTACGCTCCATTGGATACAGCAATCCATTTACATTAGTATTTAGCACAATGAAAATGAGTCTAATTGTATTCAAAATATTTTGGACAGGGAATGAACAAATCAATCAAAAATGAGATTAGCAATGAATAATATCCCGTAAGTTTTATATGTCAACATTTTATGGCTACTGAACTGAGAGTCCTAACTAGCCTGCTTGACTGTGATAACAATTTATTTTGATACATCCGGTGATTAACATCATCAGTTAAGGGTACTCAGAAAATCAACGTTCCCTACATTCTATCAAGTTGTGTTGAACCTACATACAAGGTTTTATATGACCTCTAACATTGCGGTATATTGGCCAAATGTAACGCATATATTCATTTGAAGGAGCTATACTTCGGGTTTACGATATAACCGACATAACCAAACAAATCACATGATAGGTTGGGCGCCTTCTACAACCGCTACCGGTTACAGACATCTGGTGAGTCACAATTCTTTCATTTGAAGATTATTCAAATTATCAACTTAGGATGTAGGCATGTAGTGACATCTGAACATGCGTGACTGATTACAGAGAGACGTCTGTTCAACAACTACGATTATAGACTCCCCTGCCTCTCATGTTTGAGCGATAAGTCCCCCCACCCCCCCCCCCCCTCCCCCCCCCCCTCCCTTCAAACATTTTTTCTGAGTGTGACACCCACGAAATTGAAATATTTTGATCCACTACTTTATTCCGCCTTGTCATGAGCATTCATGAAATTTTTGGTTGTAATTAAATCTTATCCCGAGACCACTTTCCTTTTGTATTTTTTAAAAACTTTTATCGCTTGCGGATCACATTTTTTGGGGCATTTAAGGTTCAATCGTATAGGCTATACGTCAAGCCTGTACAATTCTTACTTTGTTAATACCATTGTGACGGTGAATTTTCTCATGACACTACTTGAGATTCACCTGTGCTTTCAGCTAGTGCACATGATCGTGGACTGCTGTTCAGGGTAAACGCTTTGTGTAGTGAGTGATGGTCGTCAGATTTTACACATCGTAATGCTGTGTTAATGAAATATAACGACATACATGTACCCTGCAATCGGTCGTTCATTAACACAATACCTTTGATTCGACTTTTTCCTCTCCGGATATTTACTTATACATAACCGCGGATACCAGAGTAAATTACACATTATGAGCAGACAAAAACCGTTCTTTCCCTTTGTACATTCTAATAAAAGACGGTTTCCATCTGTTTTCGAGTCCTAATCAGCTAGTATATTCCAGTTTTGTTTACATGTTATTATACCTTCGCTTGTTTTTTCCCAGATATTAGTGATAGAATTACAATGCAACGCACAATTATAGCAAGATTGCTGTATTTTCAGTTTTGCGGTGATTTATTAAAGTGCATTTGTAATTGTTTTTGCGACTACAATTGGTTTGGACTCAACTTTGTTACAGGCACTTTTCCAGAGATGTCTCTTCCTCTTATTCTATTAACCTTGTAGTTGTTTTTTCTATATGCGCCCCTCGGACTGTCGCGATCACTCATCGCAATCTAAGATATTCGGTCTTCATTTGCACCAAATGTTGCAAGTCATTTTATCCTATCTGACCTTTACTTTCTTATGCTGTGCTTCCTACTGTAATAGAAGTATGGTAAAAATTGAGAACTTCGAATATTCATCTGTCGTCCTTCATTCTACTCCCTTGTCAGCATTTGAATTTGGTGCAGCTATTGATTTTTGGAGTACCGCCGCCTACATTCAAGCTTTTCACCCGTGACCTTATAAATTGAAGTACTCGGGGCTTTTTTTCCAGAGTTTTTGTGGCACCATTCTCCTGCAGAGTTCATATTTTGATGGACAAATAACATTTCTTGAAACAGAATATTGTTTCAATTCAACTCGTTTCACTGGTGGAAAAGCATAAGCGATTACAAACCGACAATTGAATTTTTTGCAACAAACAAAACCATTCGCATCGCATGATGTAAGTTACTGTACAATAACCGGTATTTACCCGGTCGTAATGAGTGGCTCGGAGTGTCGGAGCCAAGTGTGTGTTCAACACTCATGACTCCTTGATTAGTAGCATACACTCTAGTACTCGTTGATGCCTTCCAACCGGTTAGAGCACTGTACAAACTCATTTTCCATGTAGCACCAATGATTTGTTCATAAATGGGCAGTATTCTTGTAGTTACTGTAACAATATAACCGGTAGTTATACCGGTCGTAGGAAGTGCTGGAGTAGTCGGAGATGTGTGTGTTCAAACCTCAGACTTGGATTAGTAGAACACTCTTTCCCAACCGGTTAGAGTCAACTGTAACAAAACCTCATTTTTCCATGTAGCACCAATATGAATATTGTTCCATAAATGGGCCAGTAATTCCTCCGTAATGTAGTTTTACTACGTACAATACAATCGTATATTTTAACACGGTCGATAGGAGTGCTGGGAGATGTCGGGAGAAGTGTGGTGTTCAAATCTCTCAGAATCCTGGATTAGTAGAACACTCAGAGACCACACCGAATTAGAAGATAAAACACTGTACAACACTCCAATTTTTTTTTTCCATGTAGCACACCAATTGCGTGTTTGTTCATAAATTGGAGAGCAGTCTATTCTTGTACGTACTACTGCTACACTAACCGGTATTTATTACCCGGTCAGTTTTTGAGTGCTGGACAGTGTCGAGCAGAAGTGTGTGTTCTCACAAAAGAAACTCAGACTGATTAGTAAACACATCTTCCTCCCACCTCCAATCCACTCCCCACCGGTTAGAGAGCACTGTACAATAAACTCATTTTTCTCTCCCCCATGTAGCACCAAGCGTACATTTTTTTTCTTTTTCTGGAATAAATAGTTATCATTTTTTGAAAATAAATAAAATAAATCGGTTTTTTCTGTTGGCGGTTGGGCGGGTTTTTTTTTTTTTTTTTTTTTTTTTTGTTTATTTTTTTTTTTTTTTTTTTTTTTTTTTTTTTTTTTTTTTTTTTTTTTTTTTTTTTTTTTTTTTTTTTTTTTTTTTTTTTTTTTTTTTTCTATTTCTCGGTTGTTCGTGTAAGGAATAGTGCTGGAAGTTGCTGGAAGTTGCTAGCGTACAAACTTCAGGTTTTTGCTCTTGTATCTAAATTTTTTTCCATCGGAAATGCTGTACAAACCTCGCCAACCCCCCTGGTAGCACACAATACTATTGCAACACAATTTTCTTCGAATTTAAATTATGAATTTTTGGGAAGGTGAAAGAGTCTCGAATTTTGGAAAACTTTTTGGCTGTACAAACTCTGCGTCATACATTAGTTAACCTAAACATGTGGTTTTCCTAAAGCGGTACAAACTCCTATTCAAAACAGCGATTGGTGTCTGAACGTTGGACTGCTTAAAAACTTCAAACGACTAATAAGACAGATTGACTTATCCATTTCATGAGCATCACATGTTCCAATGCTTCCCTTCTAGTCAAACAGAAGAGGAGACGAGACGACCTGTCTAATTCTGTAAAGGATACAGAAGAAACTGAGAATAAAATGGAACCGTGACTCATTAAAGTCTTTCTAGTAATTGTGATAAATAAAACAGCTTTCCTAATTTCTGCTTCGTTGAGGGACTTAAATAGTAGGGAACATAGGTTTTCCTGATCAAAAATATAACACCTAATCAAACCAAAGATAACACTGGACAATCGCTTTGTAGCATGTCAGATCAAATACAAATTCAATAGGAGGCATCGACTGCAAATCTAATCGTAGATATATCAAATATAACCGGTCAAGAAATCCAGTGCTGCTTCTTTCCTATTCTTTTTCAATCTTTCTAATCGTGTCTCATTACGTGGAACAAATGTTCCAAACTAGTAAATGTACATGTTCATTATCAAGGATTATCAGTCACCAACGCTGGTCAGAAAAATCTAGCCAAGCTGACAAACAGTACGTTTATCATTAAAACTTGCTGGACGCTACTGAAGAGTGGCGACATTTCAACATTATGCGAACATCTGAAGCAGAGGTCCATCCAGTCTGTGTTGCGCCTTTCATTCGAAGACTGAATGATAAGAACGTAAATCGTACACACATCAGACTCAGCGTGTGACACCAAAAACCAACTTCTGGTGAGAGGCCGCAGTTGTCATTGTGACACGCAGCATACAGGCTTCAACTTTGGAGCAAATACAACTACACGAACGAACTTGCGATAATAGCTCTTCCAAACACAGCGCTAAGACACAACAAAACTTAGTAAGAAGTCGAAACCGAAGGCCAAACAATTATTTGCAAAATGACACGATGATGGAACAAATGTCTTAAATCTTTACAGATGATGCTCAATTTATAGGTGTTGGCAGTGATCCTAAGCGCTCAAATTTCCATTTTCCCTTATCCCCCCTACACAGGTAGACAATTGCGAATATCTGATTAATGAAAACACAACATAGTCTACATAGAAATTCAATGCGATTATTACCTTCACGTCTGGATGCGATGAATGTATAGACTTACTATGTGAGAAGACTGTATCCATACAAAGAATGTGAAAATAGCATGTTAATTGCATGAATAAAAGGAAATAAAATATAGGAATAAGCTCCTAAATGTTTTGCCTACTCAAGCCACATCAGAGGATGGAAATCTATAATGATTAATTCTATAAAAAAAGATACAGTATTTTCTCCCCACAACAATTGCGATGTATTTGAGTATTGAAGGATTGTGAATATAACATGTGAGAACATGAACTCTTTCCTGAACACATTAAAAACCCATCACCTTGAAACCAATACTAATTGGAGATTTTTCAATGACGCAAGTCGGAACAATCTTGAACACAGCAGAAAACTATCAGTTTTTTTTTAATAACCAACTGAATTCGTCACTTGCAGATACGTGACGGACGCAAGTCGGTCTTTTAAATGACAGCAAAATGGTAGGCTATAATTAGACGCAAGAAGTAAGATTTTGAACTCCAACGCTGACGTAAATGAAAATTGAAGTCTAGACGTTTTTGCACACGCAGTTCGTATATTTGACTTCAAAATCATCTGAATAAATTCATGAAAACTATCCCTGACCGCGTCTCGAACAATTTGAACAGCATATTTGGCATATATTTTGACTCAAAACAAACGAGTCGATAATAAATGCAATGGCGGTAATATTAATGATCTAAATTCTAAATATTGCGCGGTTCAGAAAATCCTTCGTCAACAATTCCTCACCTATGGAATAAAGTCTGCTTCGTATCTCAAAAGAACAAAGTTTAACATGGAATCAAATAGCACTATATCAAATGATGCCCTACAGATTTTACAATCTTTAGTTCATAGACACGCGAGGATTTCAATGGTAAAATTTTGCATCAACAGAAATAATGGCGACTCATGTTTTCTTACTAATTCCAAATGTTACTTCTCCACTGTTAGAATTATTTGTCAGGATAAATTTTGCTTTAAAGTTTCAACAATGATGCATCACACTAACAAATGCAGCTAATCGCAGGAGTAATTTTCTGTCATCCTGGACACATGTTCAAACGTAATCGACAAATCTAATAATTTGCAGAAATGTATACCGAATATCAGATTAATTAGAAAACTGCCATACCTCATGTCACATAGTAATTGTACCCGAAAAGCTGACAACTCTGTTTAGTATCCAGGAGGGCAGAACGCGACAATGGCCTGAATAGTAGGATCTCTTGCCTACATTCCTTTTGGCTTATATTCACGGATCGTCAAAGTAGGGCAAGTCATATTCCGTTAAAAATAGGAGCGATGAAACTGAAAGACGACTTAGGTGAGAATATTGAAACTGAGAAATTGCGGGTTTAGGTCATAATTTTTGGAACATATGACATTTTCGTCAAGGAATGTGGAAGCAGGATGCACAGTATGGAAGTTACAATATCCGAAAGCAAAATGGACCCCATTATCCACATAGAGATCTCTTGTAAAGGGATGATAAACTAGACAGAGCATTTACACAGCCTCACACCAAGTTTTGAGCAAAAAATATTAAGAGGAACAACTTGACAACAAATAAAAAAACTTGAACAGGACGAAAGAACAAGAAATAGAAGGAATTATCAGCGATGTCACTTTTCCCTACTTCAGGCTATGGTTTTCAATGATTTTTGTTAGTTTGTCTAGATATTGTTTATTTATGAATTGTGAAGACCAAATTAGCTACCAAAAATCACTCTAGGCATTCGATATGGGCTCATGAGGTTCTTAAAAAATATTTCCTATATGCTGGGATTAAGAAAATGAGAAGTAATCTAAAGAAACAAAGAAATCGCACAGAGTGGGGCAGCAATGGTAATGAATATACACATTAGACGATTAACGAAAAATCTTAGACTTCTAAAATATCTGTCACCCATGCATGTGCAGATATCATCATTACGAGAAAACATTACTGTCTACTTTCGTCCTACATTTGTACCATAAACTCACAATGATGATGCTGAAGCACCTGCAATGTTCGCCTTCACTTTAAATCGCACACCCCCCTCCGAGCAAACGGATAACCCCGATCAGACATCTTATAGTTTCTGGCGGATATCCACGGATCCTTTCAAACGGCTGAACGGCTAGTGCACACCATTATTCTAACGTCAGGAGCCGCTTGGATATACCAGTTTTATCTCCGCGGATAACAAATTTTTATTCCCAAAGAGATTCCGTAACTTATAAGCGATATGTTTGATATCCACATCCGATATCTGGTCGTCGTTGTTTCTTGACAGCGTATATACCGTGACTACACGCGCGCTGTGACATATCCCTGGTTATCCGCCTGGTCGATCCTTTTTGTCAAACAAATGTGATACTGTAGCAAATCGCGACTGTTTTTTCGGATGATCTCAGTTTGCTACTTTACATATCAAAAAACAGATTATCAGTTAGCCATCGCTGCTGTATTATCTACATCAATCTTCACTAATTTTTTCATCTTTACAAATTTTCCATCGATATGACGGTGCCTGTTCACTTTTAAAAAGGATTTTCAAATTACCATCTTAACATAAAAAAATCAAAATGTCAATGTCTGATAAGTTGAACATTCATCTTTGTTATTGAGGGCTTGGTTTCATAGATTTCACACTAATTAATGGCCTCTAAACCTCTGACAATCGTAGGTTTAATGCTGTTTAGTATCAAACGCTATCATTTTGACTGTAAACGTGGAAAGCTATAATAAGGAGACAGCAACATATGTGATGTTTTGAGTTACAACGTTGAGTCCTTTGTTTGTGGCATGGTCTTTAAATGCGTGTATCGAGTGAACGCGGAACTGTACTACTGCTAACTCCCCCTATATGATTGACTTTTACAACGTTTGCATGTTATTTCATACAATACGCATCAGCATCGGTCAAACAGATGTTGCTGTCAGCAATAACGCACTGATTCACAAATTACATTTAGTGTTTGGAATTGAATTTCCTATTTAACCGCACATGGCTTTTGAGAAAATCACTATTTCCAAATCATAAATGATAAATTGAATCAGTGCGTTATTGGCTGACAAACTAAAGCAACATCTGAATTTGAGAGCTCAGGTAGTAGTATGAACATAAACATGCACTCACGTATAAGAAGTACATCATATGGGTAGTACAGTTCCCGTTCACCCCTTAGAAGTCATACACGCATTAAAGAACATGCCAACAAACAAAGAACTCAAGTGTACCTTCAAACATCACCTAAGTTGCTCTCCTCGCAATCATAGCTTTCCCGTTTACAGTCAAAAATGATCAAGCGTTTATACAAACAGATCATTAATTCTTAAAATACTACGTTTTCAGAAGAGGGCCATATTAATAAAATACTATGAAACCAAGCCTCAATAACAAAGATCGAATGTTTCAACTTATCAGACATTGACATTTTGATTTTTTATGTAAGAATGTAATTTTGAAAATCCTCTTTTCTAAAACGTGAACAGGTCGTCCATATCGATGAAAATTTGTAAGATTGAATAATAATACAGCAGCTTGGCTAACAAGATAACAATTTTTTGATTTAATTTAAATATGCTGCTTGAAAGAAAATTTATACACAATCTCATTATTGAATCATCACTGTTTGCTATCCCTACGCTGTCATCTCACTAGTAAATAATTTTGCACTTTCGATATCTTCGAGTTGGTTATTACTCATTCGATGCGTAAAGCTTATCGCGGGGTCAACAATGATGAACAATCCCAAAAACCATACTAATCCTCAGATCAACAGATAAATTGTAATCTATACAATCCCGGGGATTTCCACTGGTTTTCTTCATCCGTGGCACAGTTTTTGACTGAAAGCCGAAATAAACGAGATATCCCTGCTATCTTAAACCCTTACGTTTTTTTCACACGTACACATCACACTAAAATAATAACTTCATGCAATTCATAGCATATAAACAGAAAAAACAGACAAAAATAAAAAACGCGAGATGCTCTACAAATCCTCAAGCAACGTAATTTTTAATCCAGTAGGATACAGCAAACGCAATCCATGCGAGGCGATTCAAAACATATCCTAACGTGTGAGAGGTTACTACATGAAAAATTACTGAAGCTATACTTGTATTCTTTTCCAACATATGTAGGAGGCTTGCCAATATCTGAATGTGAATACCTGTAGAAATAATCGTTAGACATGAGCCTCGGAATCTCATTTAATGCCCGCAGTTCATAGAGTAACATCTGATTGAACATTCAACAAACAAGCTACTGTCATTCATAACCATAGAATAACTTAGATCTCAGCGTTACATTGATGCAATTAGGCTCACAAAAAAATGCTTATATCTAAAAAATATATCATAAATATAGTTGGACTAACACATTAATTACTAAATACTAGGCTAATGCTAACGCTGGCAGCTGCAATATCGTATATGGCTAAACATACTCAGAAAAAAAATAACTAACCATACACACTAACAGGCTATAAATCAAACTTAAATTATACTCCAATGGACAACTAATCTTAACTCATATCGCTATACTTATTATAAAGAGACTAAGCAAAACTTAAACACATATAGCTCATAATATAACTAACCTATTATAAATATCTACAAAAATTTGATCTACTCTAAAAAGCTAATCATAATAGTATATAGAACTAAACCACAAACCTAATATACATTATCACAATGGCTAAAATAAGGCTACATACTACTAAATATAAATCTAAATTCTGTCGTAAAAAGCTAAACAACAAACAACAAATGGCTAAACTATTAAAAATTAACAGAATACTCACTAGGCTCTATAATGGCTATTATGGACATATCAAAACTAGATAGCAATTAAAGCTACCAAAGACTAACAAACAGGCTAATCAATTAAATAAACTGCTAGCCTCTAGCATATAACCAACTACATCAAACTAAAAAGGCAAAAATAAATAAATCACATAATTAAAGGCTAATTAATAATGAGCTAATTACTTCAAATAATATCTAACAAACAATAACAAAAAAATTATACTAATATATATGGCTAAATAAAGCTATAGCTAACTACACATCTAACTTAACTACTAATCTATTTTAAATTATAACTACATCTTAAGAATACTAAAATTAATAACTAATACTATAACATTAATATATCTAATACTACTAAGCTACTTCAATCATATACAAAAGGGGCCCAAATTAAATTACTTACACAATAGGCTATATTAAAACTAACTAATCAAAAGGCACAACATACTAAACTATGGCTAACACTAACTATAAAGCGAGATCTAATATTACGGCTCTACCCTAATGAGCTAATCCATAGACTATGGGCTCTATCATGGCTCTTATGTATCATTGATTACATCCAGGCATTACTATATTACATTTACAAGCCCCTGGATTGACACAGTCTTACATACATTAAGTTGGCCAGCCCAGATACTCGAAAATGCATTGAGATATACAAGAATTTTTCTAAGATATCCTTAACACAGAGATAAAGTCAATTTTTCATTGAAAATCTAGGATCTATCCATTTCACTTGCAAAAATTAATTTTTGAAACAAATGCCACATAACTCTCGTGCATAATGATATCTAGAATCAATTTGCTATTCTCTCAACTATATTTCGACGTACTAACGATTTACGAAGTCTGCGTGTATAATATATCAAGTTAGGATGCGTAGTACAATTGAAAAATTATCATTTGTTATCACTGGCATTTTTCAACGACAGTCTATATTGACTTAGCAAATTTCTGATGTTGCATAACTGCACTAGACCTTGAGACGAAATTGATGACTATCTTTCTAACATTGAGATTTGAAAAGACTCAAAAGCAATTGAAACGAACATCCAAGAGGCTCATTTCGCTGTTTGGATAAACCACATCCACAAAACAACACAAAAATCAAAATTTTATGTGATTCGACACAAGTTTAAAGAATTTCCTAAGAAAAAAGGTTTCGGAAATAGCAGACAATAAGACCACGTTGAACATAAATGCAGTATTACTCCTCAATTCAAAAAGAAAGATGCAGAATTTCAAGCCCCATAACAAGAACGTGCATAAAAGCAGCAAAACACCAGCTTGTACCTAACAACAAATGTAGAAGTATAATTGGAATCCAGGATTTGAGCAATTGAAGATTAACCCAAACTGCATGTACAAACACTTATCTGGAAAGAACCAAGCACTACAGCAAGACAGAGAATCAGATATAAAGACATCCAACGAAAAAAGATTGTGAAACTGATCAATAAAATTTCAACCGAATGATCAGTCCAGACAGCTACGAGAAGTTATATTCAACGATTATTTGGCACTTCGGATTTCGCGGACGAGAATCTAAGACGGTCTCGACAAAAATTCCCGTCATATTTCTCAATTGTCTACATCTGGTTTAGACAGTACGTGGAACCTAAAAAAAAACCCAGCACACACAATATGTACGAATTACAAAAAACCTAACAAAGAAAATGCAATGTCATGTTTGACACCTGAAGATGAGCATGTCCATATCAAATTGATGCAAAATACATTGATCTAGACCAGCAACCGTATAATGCTTTTCCAAAACCACTTAAAAATTCCTATACCAGGACTACTCGTATTCCGATAAAATGGTTATTTGTCGGAAGAATACTCAGATATATCTAGATGAAAACATCTCGAAAGAGATGCTTCGCTTTACTCAAATGCAAATATACCTAATCATTGTATACGATTCTACTGTTGTTAACGTACCGTTTCCAGACGTAGGGTTCCACCGCAAAACATTCAGACATGTGACGGACTAGAAAGTTTCGTCTGACTAATGACCATATATACCAGAAAATCATGTTACTCAAAGCAGAATCACGCGTATCACATACCCTTACAGAGTGATTGTGATAAAGAATCGTGAGAAAAAAGAGAATCAAAATGCAAAGGAATATTGATGTCGAGAAATTATCAGAACATACAATGCAGAAATAGACGTGAAAAGAGAGAGCAAAAATCCGTAGCTGTATTGGAAAAGGATGAATGAAACTTTCGTTTCTTTTATGTAAGAATGTTAACTTTTCTATTCATTTTATAAAGCGATTATATGACTTGATGATGTCTAATTGTCAGCGGCATAATGCCCGCCTTGTTGTATTGCATTGATGTCAATGAGAAATTTCTTGATTAACCTGGACTGTGCTCACTTTAATTTGTTTTACAATAGGCATCTGCCCTGAATAGCTCATTCGAGCACAGCCTGAAATCAATGATGATTTTTCTACAGCGAGCATGCAGGCTCAGAACATAACAGCTGTCAAGCCTTGAGATATATAACTAATCATAACTGCGAAACATAAGGAATCTCGCTCAATGCGCATTTTTCCAATGGGAACGAGAAGGCAGTGATGTGTAAATCTCCTAACAATCAAGGTATCATAATAGCAAATAGACGGCCTTAATCATGCAATTAAGGCCGTCTAATACTGAATTGGAGAACTAATCTAGATAACACAACTTTCACTAGAAAATGACATTGAAATATCGCGACAACCCTACTTACTCATTAACAATGAAATACGATACACACCACCCACCATAGCTGAAATGGCACAAAGAACTGTTACAGGCACAATCATAATTGTCCATAGTTGAAATGATTGCCGACTTTTATTTAAGTAAACCATCTTCATGAGAATTGTCGTGAGCCATGCACATTCTACTCTTCTTCATACTTAAAATTTCAATTCGAAATGAAGCACAAAACAAAAAATCCTTTATAACGTTGTGTTTTCTAGAACTTTCTGCAAAAAAGGATTGACCAATTATTGTAAGATTGGAATATTTTACCCACCGCGTTACCAAAACTAGCTGTCCCTCCTGCCTCTTCTACTTGACTTTTCTATTATTGATTTTAGCTTTTTTGGCCCCTTAAGAAGCGTGAATACACGAAACGATTGGTCTTATAGCCTTACATAGTTTTATATTTACAATTATTATTAGCCAATGAAATATCTTTCAATAGAAGATAACCTCAACACGAGTCACTTTGGCTTCATGCGACAATCGAGTATTCATAAATAGTGTGAATTCCAAAAACAATAATTAGTATTAGTAAATAAGTATTTTCTTTAAAGTACTTTATTATAGTAGTTTTCTATAATAGTATTACAGTAACAATAGACAAGATATAGCATGCGTTTATCAAAAGTTCTATTAGTTCAGTCCATCCCCGCAAAATATCACAATTATTATCTAGGCTCTTACAGAGTTCTCAAAAATCTCGAAAAATATCTTGCACTCGAATCAAAAACAAAATGGAACATTAAGAGAGTGTCGATTTTATCCTTCTAGATGAATTTTGATAACTATGAAGCAATGGGAAAATTCTACTAACAAATTATACTTTGGTGTAAATAACGAATCCTTTTTAAGAGATGAAAGAAGAAATAGAGACGGGCTGATGATACCGCAGTACATGAAAAAGTACATGCATAGGCTATACCCTCATTCAGGCTAAAATTCAAACCGCAAGCCATATCCATTATTATAACAATGACATGAGATAAGTCATTGCTCAAATCTTTCAATACAACCGAATTTCAATTTCGACCGAAAGTCTGAGTGCTTTATTGTCTTAGAGTATGATAATAAAGCACTCTATTTGATTTAAAGTATATTTACCATTTGAAAGCAGTATTATTTTTTCTATTAGAAAATATAACACCGGTGAGGAAAATAAAGTTCAGTTATCCTAGATCCACATTTGTCTCAAGTTAAATGATG
>CAJQUW010005419.1:0-22276 GCA_907163375.1 Prostheceraeus crozeri | reverse complement strand
AGAATATGAAGCATTTAATAGATCATGAGATTATGTGCAGATGACTTTTTACATTGCACTCAAAAGTCACTGAGCCGCACGGTGCTATCTGAATGTACTTTAATGCTATGGTCGCCAATATTGGACTTTTATGTTCCTCTATTCTCTGAAATGGATGACGGTTTGTATATCTTATAAGTAGTAATAAAAGGTCCATAATAAACACAGCGCGCCCCCCCCCCTCTGGAACGACAGAGTGTCGTGGTCGGCCGCCGTGGTGCTTCGGGTCTGACTCCCCCCCCCTCTGGAACGACAGAGGTTGTAGTCTGTCGTGGTGTGCCGGCCAGGTGGGTCCACGTTCACAAACTGTTCGCTGACTCCCCCCCCCTCTGCAACGACAGAGTGTGAGACTCGGGCGAGTTGGTCCGACCGCCTGGTTGACGTGGGCGACCGTCCAGGTTGACGTGGGCGACCGTCTAGGTTGACGTGGGCGACCGTCTAGGTTGACGTGGGCGACCGTCTAGGTTGTCGTGGATGGTGAAATGGCTGCCAGATTCGGATTCAGCGTAAAATTCTGCATCGGTATGGTGAGTTTCAAGGCAATCGGCGAGAAAAAATTTTTCTTCAAAATTTTAAAAATTTTGGGACATTGGCGAAAAACGACAGAGTTAGAATTTGGGACGTTTTGGGCTCTAGCTTCAAAACGAAGCATCGGATGGGAAAACGGATTTCAGATTTGGAATCAGCGTGAAATTCTCTATCTGTATGGTGAGTTTCAAGGCAATCGGCGAGAAAAAATTTTCAACAGTTTTCGAAAAAATGACAGAGTTAGAATTTGGGACGTTTTGGGCTCTAGCTTCAAAACGAAGCATCGGATGGGAAAACGGATTTCAGATTTGGAATCAGCGTGAAATTCTCTATCTGTATGGTGAGTTTCAAGGCAATCGGCGAGAAAAAATTTTCGCTGACGTCCCCCCCCCTCTGGACAGCTCGCTTCGATTTTGGCTTCCAGTGGACGGATTTTGTCGTGCCATAGCTCGTTTGAAAGCTAAGAGTGAGACAAATTCACTGAAAGAATCGGCTTGTTCCTATCTGTCTTCGTTTAGATGTGAGACGCCATTTAAGATTTTGGGACATTGGCGAAAAAACGACAGAGTTAGAATTTGGGACGTTTTGGGCTGTAGCTTCAAAACGAAGCATCGGATGGGAAAACGGATTTCAGATTTGGAATCAGCGTGAAATTCTCTATCTGTATGGTGAGTTTCAAGTCAATCGGAGAGAAAAAATTTTCGCTGACGTCCCCCCCCTCTGGACAGCTCGCTTCGATTTTGGCTTCCAGTGGACGGATTTTGTCGTGCCATAGCTCGTTTGAAAGCTAAGAGTGAGACAAATTCACTGAAAGAATCGGCTTGTTCCTATCTGTCTTCGTTTAGATGTGAGACGCCATTTAAGATTTTGGGACATTGGCGAAAAAACGACAGAGTTAGAATTTGGGACGTTTTGGGCTGTAGCTTCAAAACGAAGCATCGGATGGGAAAACGGATTTCAGATTTGGAATCAGCGTGAAATTCTCTATCTGTATGGTGAGTTTCAAGTCAATCGGAGAGAAAAAATTTTCGCTGACGTCCCCCCCCTCTGGACAGCTCGCTTCGATTTTGGCTTCCAGTGGACGGATTTTGTCGTGCCATAGCTCGTTTGAAAGCTAAGAGTGAGACAAATTCACTGAAAGAATCGGCTTGTTCCTATCTGTCTTCGTTTAGATGTGAGACGCCATTTAAGATTTTGGGACATTGGCGAAAAAACGACAGAGTTAGAATTTGGGACGTTTTGGGCTGTAGCTTCAAAACGAAGCATCGGATGGGAAAACGGATTTCAGATTTGGAATCAGCGTGAAATTCTCTATCTGTATGGTGAGTTTCAAGTCAATCGGCGAGAAAAAATTTTCGCTGACGTCCCCCCCCTCTGGACAGCTCGCTTCGATTTTGGCTTCCAGTGGACGGATTTTGTCGTGCCATAGCTCGTTTGAAAGCTAAGAGTGAGACAAATTCACTGAAAGAATCGGCTTGTTCCTATCTGTCTTCGTTTAGATGTGAGACGCCATTTAAGATTTTGGGACATTGGCGAAAAACGACAGAGTTAGAATTTGGGACGTTTTGGGCTGTAGCTTCAAAACGAAGCATCGGATTGGAAAACGGATTTCAGATTTGGAATCAGCGTGAAATTCTCTATCTGTATGGTGAGTTTCAAGTCAATCGGAGAGAAAAAATTTTCGCTGACGTCCCCCCCTCTGGACAGCTCGCTTCGATTTTGGCTTCCAGTGGACGGATTTTGTCGTGCCATAGCTCGTTTGAAAGCTAAGAGTGAGACAAATTCACTGAAAGAATCGGCTTGTTCCTATCTGTCTTCGTTTAGATGTGAGACGCCATTTAAGATTTTGGGACATTGGCGAAAAACGACAGAGTTAGAATTTGGGACGTTTTGGGCTGTAGCTTCAAAACGAAGCATCGGATGGGAAAACGGATTTCAGATTTGGAATCAGCGTGAAATTCTCTATCTGTATGGTGAGTTTCAAGTCAATCGGAGAGAAAAAATTTTCGCTGACGTCCCCCCCCTCTGGACAGCTCGCTTCGATTTTGGCTTCCAGTGGACGGATTTTGTCGTGCCATAGCTCGTTTGAAAGCTAAGAGTGAGACAAATTCACTGAAAGAATCGGCTTGTTCCTATCTGTCTTCGTTTAGATGTGAGACGCCATTTAAGATTTTGGGACATTGGCGAAAAAACGACAGAGTTAGAATTTGGGACGTTTTGGGCTGTAGCTTCAAAACGAAGCATCGGATGGGAAAACGGATTTCAGATTTGGAATCAGCGTGAAATTCTCTATCTGTATGGTGAGTTTCAAGTCGATCGGAGAGAAAAAATTTTCGCTGACGTCCCCCCCCTCTGGACAGCTCGCTTCGATTTTGGCTTCCAGTGGACGGATTTTGTCGTGCCATAGCTCGTTTGAAAGCTAAGAGTGAGACAAATTCACTGAAAGAATCGGCTTGTTCCTATCTGTCTTCGTTTAGATGTGAGACGCCATTTAAGATTTTGGGACATTGGCGAAAAAACGACAGAGTTAGAATTTGGGACGTTTTGGGCTGTAGCTTCAAAACGAAGCATCGGATGGGAAAACGGATTTCAGATTTGGAATCAGCGTGAAATTCTCTATCTGTATGGTGAGTTTCAAGTCAATCGGAGAGAAAAAATTTTCGCTGACGTCCCCCCCCTCTGGACAGCTCGCTTCGATTTTGGCTTCCAGTGGACGGATTTTGTCGTGCCATAGCTCGTTTGAAAGCTAAGAGTGAGACAAATTCACTGAAAGAATCGGCTTGTTCCTATCTGTCTTCGTTTAGATGTGAGACGCCATTTAAGATTTTGGGACATTGGCGAAAAACGACAGAGTTAGAATTTGGGACGTTTTGGGCTGTAGCTTCAAAACGAAGCATCGGATTGGAAAACGGATTTCAGATTTGGAATCAGCGTGAAATTCTCTATCTGTATGGTGAGTTTCAAGTCAATCGGAGAGAAAAAATTTTCGCTGACGTCCCCCCCTCTGGACAGCTCGCTTCGATTTTGGCTTCCAGTGGACGGATTTTGTCGTGCCATAGCTCGTTTGAAAGCTAAGAGTGAGACAAATTCACTGAAAGAATCGGCTTGTTCCTATCTGTCTTCGTTTAGATGTGAGACGCCATTTAAGATTTTGGGACATTGGCGAAAAAACGACAGAGTTAGAATTTGGGACGTTTTGGGCTGTAGCTTCAAAACGAAGCATCGGATTGGAAAACGGATTTCAGATTTGGAATCAGCGTGAAATTCTCTATCTGTATGGTGAGTTTCAAGTCAATCGGAGAGAAAAAATTTTCGCTGACGTCCCCCCCCTCTGGACAGCTCGCTTCGATTTTGGCTTCCAGTGGACGGATTTTGTCGTGCCATAGCTCGTTTGAAAGCTAAGAGTGAGACAAATTCACTGAAAGAATCGGCTTGTTCCTATCTGTCTTCGTTTAGATGTGAGACGCCATTTAAGATTTTGGGACATTGGCGAAAAACGACAGAGTTAGAATTTGGGACGTTTTGGGCTGTAGCTTCAAAACGAAGCATCGGATGGGAAAACGGATTTCAGATTTGGAATCAGCGTGAAATTCTCTATCTGTATGGTGAGTTTCAAGTCAATCGGAGAGAAAAAATTTTCGCTGACGTCCCCCCCCTCTGGACAGCTCGCTTCGATTTTGGCTTCCAGTGGACGGATTTTGTCGTGCCATAGCTCGTTTGAAAGCTAAGAGTGAGACAAATTCACTGAAAGAATCGGCTTGTTCCTATCTGTCTTCGTTTAGATGTGAGACGCCATTTAAGATTTTGGGACATTGGCGAAAAACGACAGAGTTAGAATTTGGGACGTTTTGGGCTGTAGCTTCAAAACGAAGCATCGGATTGGAAAACGGATTTCAGATTTGGAATCAGCGTGAAATTCTCTATCTGTATGGTGAGGTTCAAGTCAATCGGAGAGAAAAAATTTTCGCTGACGTCCCCCCCCTCTGGACAGCTCGCTTCGATTTTGGCGTCCAGTGGACGGATTTTGTCGTGCCATAGCTCGTTTGAAAGCTAAGAGTGAGACAAATTCACTGAAAGAATCGGCTTGTTCCTATCTGTCTTCGTTTAGATGTGAGACGCCATTTAAGATTTTGGGACATTGGCGAAAAACGACAGATTTAGAATTTGGGACGTTTTGGGCTGTAGCTTCAAAACGAAGCATCGGATTGGAAAACGGATTTCAGATTTGGAATCAGCGTGAAATTCTCTATCTGTATGGTGAGTTTTTAAGGCAATCGGGCGGAGAAAAAATTTTCGCTGACGTCCTTTGGCCCAAAACGACAGAGTTTGGCTTTGGACGGATTTTGGTGCCATAGCTCGTATGAAAACGAAGCATCGGATTGGAAAACGGATTTCAGATTTGGAATCAGCGTGAAATTCTCTATCTGTATGGTGAGTTTCAAGTCAATCGGCGAGAAAAGATTTTCAACATTTTTCGAAAAAACGACAGAGTTAGAATTTGGGACGTTTTGGTGTGTAGCGCCCAAACGAAGCATCGGATGAGAAAACGGATTTCAGATTCGGATTCAGCGTGAAATTCTGCATCGGTATGGTGAATTTGAACGCAATCGGAGAGAAAAATTTTCGCTGACGTCCCCCCCCATTTGGACAGCTCGCTTCGATTTTGGCTTCCAGTGGACGGATTTAGTCGTGCCATAGCTCGTTTGAAAGCTAAGAGTGAGACAAATTCACTGAAAGAATCGGCTTGTTCCTATCTGTCTTCGTTTACATGTGAGACGCCATTTAAGATTTTGGGACATTGACGAAAAACGACAGAGTTAGAATTTGGGACGTTTTGGGCTGTAGCTTCAAAACGAAGCATCGGATTGGAAAACGGATTTCAGATTTGGAATCAGCGTGAAATCAGCTATCGGTATGGTGAAATTTCATACGCAATCGCAGCCGAGGAACAAAATTTTCGCTGACGTCCCCCCCCTCTGGACAGCTCGCTTCGATTTTGGCTTCCAGTGGACGGATTTTGTCGTGCCATAGCTAGTTTGAAAGCTAAGAGTGAGACAAATTCACTGAAAGAATCGGCTTGTTCCTATCTGTCTTCGTTTAGATGTGAGACGCCATTTAAGATTTTGGGACATTGGCGAAAAACGACAGAGTTAGAATTTGGGACGTTTTGGGCTGTAGCTTCAAAAAGAAGCATCGGATTGGAAAACGGATTTCAGATTTGGAATCAGCGTGAAAGTTGTTTCACGTATGGTGAATTTGAACGCCATCGGAGAGAAAAAATTTTCGCTGACGTCCCCCCCCTCTGGACAGCTCGCTACGATTTTGGCTTCCAGTGGACGGATTTTGTCGTGCCATAGCTCGTTTGAAAGCTAAGAGTGAGACAAATTCACTGAAAGAATCGGCTTGTTCCTATCTGTCTTCGTTTAGATGTGAGACGCCATTTAAGACTTTGGGACATTGGCGAAAAACGACAGAGTTAGAATTTGGGACGTTTTGGGCTGTAGCTTCAAAACGAAGCATCGGATTGGAAAACGGATTTCAGATTTGGAATCAGCGTGAAATTCTCTATCTGTATGGTGAGTTTCAAGTCAATCGGCGAGAAAAAATTTTCAACATTTTTCGACCAAACGAGGAGTTAGAATTTTGGGAGTTTCGTGTGTAGCGCCAAGGAGATCGGTCTGAGGGCAAACGGAGGCCAGAATTCGGATTCGCGTGGACTTTTCTGCATCGGTATGGTGAGTTTCAAGTCAATCGGAGAGAAAAAATTTTCGGTGACGTCCCCCCCCTCTGGACAGCTCGCTTTGATTTTGGCTTCCAGTGGACGGATTTAGTCGTGCCATAGCTCGTTTGAAAGCTAAGAGTGAGACAAATTCACTGAAAGAATCGGCTTGTTCATATCTGTCTTCGTTTAGATGTGAGACGCCATTTAAGATTTTGGGACATTGGCGAAAAACGACAGAGTTAGAATTTGGGACGTTTTGGGCTGTAGCGCCCAAACGAAGCATCGGATGGGAAAACGGATTTCAGATTCGGATTCAGCGTGAAATTCTGTATCGGTATGGTGAGTTTCAAGTCAATCGGAGAGAAAAAATTTTCGCTGACGTCCCCCTCTGGACAGCTCGCTTCGATTTTCGCTTCCAGTGGACGGATTTTGTCGTGCCATAGCTCGTTTGAAAGCTAAGAGTGAGACAAATTCACTGAAAGAATCGGCTTGTTCCTATCTGTCTTCGTTTAGATGTGAGACGCCATTTAAGATTTTGGGACATTGGCGAAAAACGACAGAGTTAGAATTTGGGACGTTTTGGTGTGTAGCGCCCAAACGAAGCATCGGATGAGGAAACGGAGGCCAGATTCGGATTCAGCGTGAAATTCTGCATCGGTATGGTGAGTTTCAAGTCAATCGGAGAGAAAAAATTTTCGCTGACGTCCCCCCCCCTCTGGACAGCTCGCTTCGATTTTGGCTTCTAGTGGACGGATTTTGTCGTGCCATAGCTCGTTTGAAAGCTAAGAGTGAGACAAATTCACTGAAAGAATCGGCTTGTTCATATCTGTCTTCGTTTAGATGTGAGACGCCATTTAAGATTTTGGGACATTGGCGAAAAAACGACAGAGTTAGAATTTGGGACGTTTTGGTGTGTAGCGCCCAAACGAAGCATCGGATGAGAAAACGGAGGCCAGATTCGGATTCAGCGTGAAATTCTCTATCTGTATGGTGAGTTTCAAGTCAATCGGAGAGAAAAAATTTTCGCTGACGTCCCCCCCCTCTGGACAGCTCGCTTCGATTTTGGCTTCTAGTGGACGGATTTTGTCGTGCCATAGCTCGTTTGAAAGCTAAGAGTGAGACAAAATTCACTGAAAGAATCGGCTTGTTCCTATCTGTCTTCGTTTAGATGTGAGACGCCATTTAAGATTTTGGGACATTGGCGAAAAACGACAGAGTTAGAATTTGGGACGTTTTGGGCTGTAGCTTCAAAACGAAGCATCGGATGGGAAAACGGATTTCAGATTTGGAATCAGCGTGAAATTCTCTATCTGTATGGTGAGTTTCAAGTCAATCGGAGAGAAAAAATTTTCGCTGACGTCCCCCCTCTGGACAGCTCGCTTCGATTTTCGCTTCCAGTGGACGGATTTTGTCGTGCCATAGCTCGTTTGAAAGCTAAGAGTGAGACAAATTCACTGAAAGAATCGGCTTGTTCCTATCTGTCTTCGTTTAGATGTGAGACGCCATTTAAGATTTTGGGACATTGGCGAAAAACGACAGAGTTAGAATTTGGGACGTTTTGGGTGTGTAGCGCCAAAACGAAGCATCGGATGGGAAAACGGATTTCAGATTTGGAATCAGCGTGAAATTCTCTATCTGTATGGTGAGTTTCAAGTCAATCGGAGAGAAAAAATTTTCGCTGACGTCCCCCCCCTCTGGACAGCTTGCTTCGATTTTGGCTTCCAGTGGACGGATTTTGTCGTGCCATAGCTCGTTTGAAAGCTAAGAGTGAGACAAATTCAGTGAAAGAATCGGCTTGTTCCTATCTGTCTTCGTTTAGATGTGAGACACCATTTAAGATTTTGGGACATTGGCGAAAAACGACAGAGTTAGAATTTGGGACGTTTTGGGCTGTAGCTTCAAAACGAAGCATCGGATGGGAAAACGGATTTCAGATTTGGAATCAGCGTGAAATTCTCTATCTGTATGGTGAGTTTCAAGTCAATCGGAGAGAAAAAATTTTCGCTGACGTCCCCCCCCTCTGGACAGCTCGCTTCGATTTTGGCTTCCAGTGGACGGATTTTGTCGTGCCATAGCTCGTTTGAAAGCTAAGAGTGAGACAAATTCACTGAAAGAATCGGCTTGTTCATATCTGTCTTCGTTTAGATGTGAGACGCCATTTAAGATTTTGGGACATTGGCGAAAAACGACAGAGTTAGAATTTGGGACGTTTTGGGCTGTAGCGCCAAAACGAAGCATCGGATTGGAAAACGGATTTCAGATTTGGAATCAGCGTGAAATTCTCTATCTGTATGGTGAGTTTCAAGTCAATCGGAGAGAAAAAATTTTCGCTGACGTCCCCCCCTCTGGACAGCTCGCTTCGATTTTGGCTTCCAGTGGACGGATTTTGTCGTGCCATAGCTCGTTTGAAAGCTAAGAGTGAGACAAATTCACTGAAAGAATCGGCTTGTTCCTATCTGTCTTCGTTTAGATGTGAGACGCCATTTAAGATTTTGGGACATTGGCGAAAAAACGACAGAGTTAGAATTTGGGACGTTTTGGGCTGTAGCTTCAAAACGAAGCATCGGATTGGAAAACGGATTTCAGATTCGGAATCAGCGTGAAATTCTCTATCTGTATGGTGAGTTTCAAGTCAATCGGAGAGAAAAAATTTTCGCTGACGTCCCCCCCCTCTGGACAGCTCGCTTCGATTTTGGCTTCCAGTGGACGGATTTTGTCGTGCCATAGCTCGTTTGAAAGCTAAGAGTGAGACAAATTCACTGAAAGAATCGGCTTGTTCCTATCTGTCTTCGTTTAGATGTGAGACGCCATTTAAGATTTTGGGACATTGGCGAAAAAACGACAGAGTTAGAATTTGGGACGTTTTGGGCTGTAGCTTCAAAACGAAGCATCGGATTGGAAAACGGATTTCAGATTTGGAATCAGCGTGAAATTCTCTATCTGTATGGTGAGTTTCAAGTCAATCGGAGAGAAAAAATTTTCGCTGACGTCCCCCCCCTCTGGACAGCTCGCTTCGATTTTGGCTTCCAGTGGACGGATTTTGTCGTGCCATAGCTCGTTTGAAAGCTAAGAGTGAGACAAATTCACTGAAAGAATCGGCTTGTTCCTATCTGTCTTCGTTTAGATGTGAGACGCCATTTAAGATTTTGGGACATTGGCGAAAAACGACAGAGTTAGAATTTGGGACGTTTTGGGCTGTAGCTTCAAAACGAAGCATCGGATTGGAAAACGGATTTCAGATTTGGAATCAGCGTGAAATTCTCTATCTGTATGGTGAGTTTCAAGTCAATCGGAGAGAAAAATTTTCGCTGACGTCCCCCCCCCTCTGGACAGCTCGCTTCGATCTTGGCTTCTAGTGGACGGATTTTGTCGTGCATAGCTCGTTTGAAAGCTAAGAGTGAGACAAATTCACTGAAAGAATCGGCTTGTTCATATCTGTCTTCGTTTAGATGTGAGACGCCATTTAAGATTTTGGGACATTGGCGAAAAAACGACAGAGTTAGAATTTGGGACGTTTTGGGCTGTAGCTTCAAAACGAAGCATCGGATGAGAAAACGGATTTCAGATTCGGATTCAGCGTGAAATTCTGTATCGGTATGGTGAGTTTCAAGTCAATCGGAGAGAAAAAATTTTCGCTGACGTCCCCCTCTGGACAGCTCGCTTCGATTTTCGCTTCCAGTGGACGGATTTTGTCGTGCCATAGCTCGTTTGAAAGCTAAGAGTGAGACAAATTCACTGAAAGAATCGGCTTGTTCCTATCTGTCTTCGTTTAGATGTGAGACGCCATTTAAGATTTTGGGACATTGGCGAAAAAACGACAGAGTTAGAATTTGGGACGTTTTGGGCTGTAGCTTCAAAACGAAGCATCGGATTGGAAAACGGATTTCAGATTTGGAATCAGCGTGAAATTCTCTATCTGTATGGTGAGTTTCAAGTCAATCGGAGAGAAAAATTTTCGCTGACGTCCCCCCCCCTCTGGACAGCTCGCTTCGATCTTGGCTTCTAGTGGACGGATTTTGTCGTGCATAGCTCGTTTGAAAGCTAAGAGTGAGACAAATTCACTGAAAGAATCGGCTTGTTCCTATCTGTCTTCGTTTAGATGTGAGACGCCATTTAAGATTTTGGGACATTGGCGAAAAAACGACAGAGTTAGAATTTGGGACGTTTTGGGCTGTAGCTTCAAAACGAAGCATCGGATGGGAAAACGGATTTCAGATTTGGAATCAGCGTGAAATTCTCTATCTGTATGGTGAGTTTCAAGTCAATCGGAGAGAAAAAATTTTCGCTGACGTCCCCCCCCTCTGGACAGCTCGCTTCGATTTTGGCTTCCAGTGGACGGATTTTGTCGTGCCATAGCTCGTTTGAAAGCTAAGAGTGAGACAAATTCACTGAAAGAATCGGCTTGTTCCTATCTGTCTTCGTTTAGATGTGAGACGCCATTTAAGATTTTGGGACATTGGCGAAAAACGACAGAGTTAGAATTTGGGACGTTTTGGGCTGTAGCGCCAAAACGAACCATCGGATGAGAAAACGGAGGCCAGATTTGGAATCAGCGTGAAATTCTGCATCGGTATGGTGAGTTTCAAGTCAATCGGAGAGAAAAAATTTTCGCTGACGTCCCCCCCCCCTCTGGACAGCTCGCTTCGATTTTGGCTTCCAGTGGACGGATTTTGTCGTGCCATAGCTCGTTTGAAAGCTAAGAGTGAGACAAATTCACTGAAAGAATCGGCTTGTTCCTATCTGTCTTCGTTTAGATGTGAGACGCCATTTAAGATTTTGGGACATTGGCGAAAAAACGACAGAGTTAGAATTTGGGACGTTTTGGGCTGTAGCTTCAAAACGAAGCATCGGATTGGAAAACGGATTTCAGATTTGGAATCAGCGTGAAATTCTCTATCTGTATGGTGAGTTTCAAGTCAATCGGAGAGAAAAATTTTCAACATTTTTCGAAAAAACGACAGAGTTAGAATTTGGGACGTTTTGGTGTGTAGCGCCCAAACGAAGCATCGGATGAGAAAACGGAGGCCAGATTCGGATTCAGCGTGAAATTCTGCATCGGTATGGTGAATTTGAACGACATCGGAGAGAAAAAATTTTTCGCTGACGTCTCCCCCCTCTGGACAGCTCGCTTCGATTTTGGCTTCCAGTGGACGGATTTTGTCGTGCGATAGCTCGTTTGAAAGCTAAGAGTGAGACAAATTCAGTGAAAGAATCGGCTTGTTCCTATCTGTCTTCGTTTAGATGTGAGACGCCATTTAAGATTTTGGGACATTGGCGAAAAACGACAGAGTTAGAATTTGGGACGTTTTGGTGTGTAGCGCAAAAACGAAGCATCGGATGAGAAAACGGAGGCCAGATTCGGATTCAGCGTGAAATTCTGCATCGGTATGGTGAGTTTCAAGTCAATCGGAGAGAAAAAATTTTCGCTGACGTCCCCCCCCTTTGGACAGCTCGCTTCGATTTTGGCTTCCAGTGGACGGATTTAGTCGTGCCATAGCTCGTTTGAAAGCTAAGAGTGAGACAAATTCACTGAAAGAATCGGCTTGTTCATATCTGTCTTCGTTTAGATGTGAGACGCCATTTAAGATTTTGGGACATTGGCGAAAAAACGACAGAGTTAGAATTTGGGACGTTTTGGGCTGTAGCTTCAAAACGAAGCATCGGATGGGAAAACGGATTTCAGATTTGGAATCAGCGTGAAATTCTCTATCTGTATGGTGAGTTTCAAGTCAATCGGAGAGAAAAATTTTGCTGACCTCCCCCCCCCTCTGGACAGCTCGCTTCGATTTTGGCTTCCAGTGGACGGATTTTGTCGTGCGATAGCTCGTTTGAAAGCTAAGAGTGAGACAAATTCACTGAAAGAATCGGCTTGTTCCTATCTGTCTTCGTTTAGATGTGAGACGCCATTTAAGATTTTGGGACATTGGCGAAAAAACGACAGAGTTAGAATTTGGGACGTTTTGGGCTGTAGCTTCAAAACGAAGCATCGGATTGGAAAACGGATTTCAGATTTGGAATCAGCGTGAAAATTCTCTATCTGTATGGTGAGTTTCAAGGCAATCGGCGAGAAAAAATTTTCAACATTTTTCGAAAAAACGACAGAGTTAGAATTTGGGACGTTTTGGTGTGTAGCGCCCAAACGAAGCATCGGATGAGAAAACGGAGGCCAGATTCGGATTCAGCGTGAAATTCTGCATCGGTATGGTGAATTTGAACGCAATCGGAGAGAAAAATTTTCGCTGACGTCCCCCCCCCTCTGGACAGCTCGCTTCGATTTTGGCTTCCAGTGGACGGATTTAGTCGTGCCATAGCTCGTTTGAAAGCTAAGAGTGAGACAAATTCACTGAAAGAATCGGCTTGTTCATATCTGTCTTCGTTTAGATGTGAGACGCCATTTAAGATTTTGGGACATTGGCGAAAAAACGACAGAGTTAGAATTTGGGACGTTTTGGTGTGTAGCGCCCAAACGAAGCATCGGATGAGAAAACGGATTTCAGATTCGGATTCAGCGTGAAATTCTCTATCTGTATGGTGAGTTTCAAGTCAATCGGAGAGAAAAAATTTTCGCTGACGTCCCCCCCCTCTGGACAGCTCGCTTCGATTTTGGCTTCCAGTGGACGGATTTTGTCGTGCCATAGCTCGTTTGAAAGCTAAGAGTGAGACAAATTCACTGAAAGAATCGGCTTGTTCCTATCTGTCTTCGTTTAGATGTGAGACGCCATTTAAAATTTTGGGACATTGGCGAAAAACGACAGAGTTAGAATTTGGGACGTTTTGGGCTGTAGCTTCAAAACGAAGCATCGGATTGGAAAACGGATTTCAGATTTGGAATCAGCGTGAAATTCTCTATCTGTATGGTGAGTTTCAAGTCAATCGGCGAGAAAAAATTTTTTTCGAAAAACGTTTTGGGCTGTAGAGCCAAAACGAAGCATCGGATGAGAAAACGGAGGCCAGATTCGGATTCAGCGTGAAATTCTGCATCGGTATGGTGAATTTGAACGCAATCGGAGAGAAAAATTTTCGCTGAATTCCCCCCCTCTGGAGAGCTCGCTTCGATCTTGGCTTCCAGTGGACGGAGTTTGTCGTGCTATAGCTCGTTTGAAAGCTAAGAGTGAGACAAATTCACTGAAAGAATCGGCTTGTTCATATCTGTCTTCGTTTAGATGTGAGACGCCATTTAAGATTTTGGGACATTGGCGAAAAACGACAGAGTTAGAATTTGGGACGTTTTGGTGTGTAGCGCCAAAACGAAGCATCGGATGAGAAAACGGAGGCCAGATTCGGATTCAGCGTGAAATTCTGCATCTGTATGGTGAGTTTCAAGTCAATCGGAGAGAAAAATTTTCGCTGACGTCCCCCCCCTCTGGACAGCTCGCTTCGATCTTGGCTTCTAGTGGACGGATTTTGTCGTGCCATAGCTCGTTTGAAAGCTAAGAGTGAGACAAATTCACTGAAAGAATCGGCTTGTTCCTATCTGTCTTCGTTTAGATGTGAGACGCCATTTAAGATTTTGGGACATTGGCGAAAAACGACAGAGTTAGAATTTGGGACGTTTTGGGCTCTAGCTTCAAAACGAAGCATCGGATGGGAAAACGGATTTCAGATTTGGAATCAGCGTGAAATTCTCTATCTGTATGGTGAGTTTCAAGTCAATCGGAGAGAAAAAATTTTCGCGGACCCCCCCCCTCTGGACAGCTCGCTTCGATTTTGGCTTCCAGTGGACGGATTTTGTCGTGCGATAGCTCGTTTGAAAGCTAAGAGTGAGACAAATTCACTGAAAGAATCGGCTTGTTCCTATCTGTCTTCGTTTAGATGTGAGACGCCATTTAAGATTTTGGGACATTGGCGAAAAAACGACAGAGTTAGAATTTGGGACGTTTTGGGCTCTAGCTTCAAAACGAAGCATCGGATGGGAAAACGGATTTCAGATTTGGAATCAGCGTGAAATTCTCTATCTGTATGGTGAGTTTCAAGGCAATCGGCGAGAAAAATTTTCAACATTTTTCGAAAAAACGACAGAGTTAGAATTTGGGACGTTGTGGTGTGTAGCGCCAAAACGAACCATCGGATGAGAAAACGGAGGCCAGATTCGGATTCAGCGTGAAATTCTGCATCGGTATGGTGAATTTGAACGCAATCGGAGAGAAAAATTTTCGCTGACGTCCCCCCCCTCTGGACAGCTCGCTTCGATTTTGGCTTCCAGTGGACGGATTTAGTCGTGCCATAGCTCGTTTGAAAGCTAAGAGTGAGACAAATTCACTGAAAGAATCGGCTTGTTCCTATCTGTCTTCGTTTAGATGTGAGACGCCATTTAAGATTTTGGGACATTGGCGAAAAACGACAGAGTTAGAATTTGGGACGTTTTGGTGTGTAGCGCCAAAACGAAGCATCGGATGAGAAAACGGAGGCCAGATTCGGATTCAGCGTGAAATTCTGCATCTGTATGGTGAGTTTCAAGTCAATCGGAGAGAAAAAATTTTCGCTGACGTCCCCCCCCTCTGGACAGCTCGCTTCGATTTTCGCTTCCAGTGGACGGATTTTGTCGTGCCATAGCTCGTTTGAAAGCTAAGAGTGAGACAAATTCACTGAAAGAATCGGCTTGTTCCTATCTGTCTTCGTTTAGATGTGAGACGCCATTTAAGATTTTGGGACATTGGCGAAAAACGACAGAGTTAGAATTTGGGACGTTTTGGGCTCTAGCTTCAAAACGAAGCATCGGATGGGAAAACGGATTTCAGATTTGGAATCAGCGTGAAATTCTCTATCTGTATGGTGAGTTTCAAGGCAATCGGCGAGAAAAAATTTTCAACATTTTTCGAAAAAATGACAGAGTTAGAATTTGGGACGTTTTGGTGTGTAGCGCCAAAACGAACCATCGGATGGGAAAACGGAGGCCAGATTCGGATTCAGCGTGAAATTCTGCATCGGTATGGTGAATTTGAACGCAATCGGAGAGAAAAAATTTTCGCTGACGTCCCCCCCCTCTGGACAGCTCGCTTCGATTTTGGCTTCCAGTGGACGGATTTTGTCGTGCCATAGCTCGTTTGAAAGCTAAGAGTGAGACAAATTCACTGAAAGAATCGGCTTGTTCCTATCTGTCTTCGTTTAGATGTGAGACGCCATTTAAGATTTTGGGACATTGGCGAAAAAACGACAGAGTTAGAATTTGGGACGTTTTGGTGTGTAGCGCCCAAACGAAGCATCGGATGAGAAAACGGAGGCCAGATTCGGATTCAGCGTGAAATTCTGCATCTGTATGGTGAGTTTCAAGTCAATCGGAGAGAAAAATTTTCGCTGACGTCCCCCCCCCTCTGGACAGCTCGCTTCGATTTTCGCTTCCAGTGGACGGATTTTGTCGTGCCATAGCTCGTTTGAAAGCTAAGAGTGAGACAAATTCACTGAAAGAATCGGCTTGTTCCTATCTGTCTTCGTTTAGATGTGAGACGCCATTTAAGATTTTGGGACATTGGCGAAAAACGACAGAGTTAGAATTTGGGACGTTTTGGGCTCTAGCTTCAAAACGAAGCATCGGATGGGAAAACGGATTTCAGATTTGGAATCAGCGTGAAATTCTCTATCTGTATGGTGAGTTTCAAGTCAATCGGAGAGAAAAAATTTTCGCTGACGTCCCCCCCCTCTGGACAGCTTGCTTCGATTTTGGCTTCCAGTGGACGGATTTTGTCGTGCCATAGCTCGTTTGAAAGCTAAGAGTGAGACAAATTCACTGAAAGAATCGGCTTGTTCCTATCTGTCTTCGTTTAGATGTGAGACGCCATTTAAGATTTTGGGACATTGGCGAAAAACGACAGAGTTAGAATTTAGGACGTTTTGGGCTCTAGCTTCAAAACGAAGCATCGGATGGGAAAACGGATTTCAGATTTGGAATCAGCGTGAAATTCTCTATCTGTATGGTGAGTTTCAAGGCAATCGGCGAGAAAAAATTTTCAACATTTTTCGAAAAAATGACAGAGTTAGAATTTGGGACGTTTTGGTGTGTAGCGCCAAAACGAACCATCGGATGAGAAAACGGAGGCCAGATTCGGATTCAGCGTCAAATTCTGCATCGGTATGGTGAATTTGAACGCCATCGGAGAGAAAAAATTTTCGCTGACGTCCCCCCCTCTGGACAGCTCGCTTCGATTTTGGCTTCCAGTGGACGGATTTTGTCGTGCCATAGCTCGTTTGAAAGCTAAGAGTGAGACAAATTCACTGAAAGAATCGGCTTGTTCCTATCTGTCTTCGTTTAGATGTGAGACGCCATTTAAGATTTTGGGACATTGGCGAAAAACGACAGAGTTAGAATTTGGGACGTTTTGGTGTGTAGCGCCAAAACGAAGCATCGGATGAGAAAACGGAGGCCAGATTCGGATTCAGCGTGAAATTCTGCATCGGTATGGTGAGTTTCAAGTCAATCGGAGAGAAAAAATTTTCGCTGACGTCCCCCCCCTCTGGACAGCTCGCTTCGATTTTCGCTTCCAGTGGACGGATTTTGTCGTGTCATAGCTCGTTTGAAAGCTAAGAGTGAGACAAATTCACTGAAAGAATCGGCTTGTTCCTATCTGTCTTCGTTTAGATGTGAGACGCCATTTAAGATTTTGGGACATTGGCGAAAAACGACAGAGTTAGAATTTGGGACGTTTTGGGCTATAGCTTCAAAACGAAGCATCGGATGGGAAAACGGATTTCAGATTTGGAATCAGCGTGAAATTCTCTATCTGTATGGTGAGTTTCATGTCAATCGGAGAGTTTCAAGTCAATCGGAGAGAAAAATTTTCAACATTTTTCGGAAAAACGACAGTTAGAATTTTTGCGATGGCTGCTATATAAGCTGGGAACCGACAGAGACTTGTCATTCAGACGAGCGATTGTCAGAGGTAGGTCGTCTCTCTGAGCTCCGATGATAGCTTCGGACATTCCAAATCCCGAGTTTCTGTAAGAAACCGACTTAGAAAATTTCATTGCTGATATCAGCTAAGGCGTCAGACTTAGAGGTTCGCCAGGAGATGGCCTTCGTCTCCAGGCCATAAAAGACTCTAAAACTTTAAAGGCTTGTAACTTTGCTTCTACAAGTCCGTTTGACTTGATTCAAAAAAGGTTCGGTCGCTATTGACCTGCCCTAAGTGATAGACTACTTATAAAATTTCATAAGTAGTGCTAAAAAGTTGAAAAATTTAAATTCACTAGTTTTGGAGGTTTTCTGGGGTTTTCGACCCTGCTGAAGTCAATGAAAGCATTTTTAATGATGTCTGAGCCAGTCTTCTCATGCTATAAGCGGCTTTTCACTGAAAGCGAGCAAGACACGGAGAGTTTTGCTGTAATATTCCACTGACAGGGTGTTCTTCGGGACGGCGGACGATGCCGTAGTGATAAGTGTGGCAAGGGAATGTGTCATATTTGAGACCGTAACCGCTGGGACAACTCATGTCTCATGTTGGGCATTTGACACAGCTCTCAACGCAGCACTTTGAACGCCAATCGGTTGAGTCTTAGCTATCTTGTCATGGGTGGCCTCTAAACATCTCCATTGCAAAACGCTGGTGAATCAAGCACTCTACGGCTTGCTATCAAGCTGATCAAAGCAATAACTTGGGATGTTTCCTCAAGGTTTTCAAGTATGCTGAGTTCAAATCTGCTATCAGATTTCAAATTTAACTAAGACTAAGGCAGCTTTGAGGGGTTAGATCCCAGCTACTGTTCACTACCTTTGACTCGGCGTTGCTGTTACCACTTCGGGGCAGTGACAATGATGTCTTCAGCTGTAAATAGCGGGTATCGGGGAAGATCTCTCACTTCCCTAGTGATCAGTACAAGGCCTTCGGGCTGTCGACGGGATCGAGTGCCACTCACTACACTCAAATCTATCATTCCTCACTAAGTGTAAATTACTGACTATACATTTGTCCTGCTATCAGGTTGTTTTGACTTGCTATCTAGTTGAATAGTATCTTGCTATCAAGAGATTGACTTCTGCTCATAAAGCACATCATCGCTGTAATACCTCCTTTGCTCGAGCGTTCCTTCGGGACGGCGGGTACTGCCGTAGAGGGATTGTGTTGCACGGGTTGTTCGTCGTTTGTTAGACCGAAACCTCTGAGCCGTTGCTCATGTTGGGCATTCGACTTCATACTCAACGTGAACGCTTTCTCTCGCCAGGTCAGAGTACTTCAGCCATTCGACAAGGTTAGTCTTTATGATATGGATAGTAGAGTGAAAATGTAATTCATTAGATGCCCCTTCAATGATTGCTCCCATGATAAACGTTGATGAGACAAATGAAATGATTCTCATCTTCCTTTTTCAGTGATTGAAATCTACTAACACACTACCGTATAATCGTCCACTATGGGACAAGACATGATAGAGCCTCCACGCGGTTTGCCCTGGGCAGTCTTTGGACTGGCGAATACTATCATTAAGTTGAATCTGCTATCAGTCAACTTGAACGTTGCGTCGCGTTAGAGGGGTATATAAACCACTGCCTCTCATTTCATTTCATTTCTATCATGCAGACGCCGAACAGTCAAGTCAGCTCTCCTCGCGGACCGCAGTTAAGGCCGCGAAATTTATTTGAGGAGTTTGCCAGGCTAGAGGAGCAAGACAGAGTTTTTGATAATCTTGCTCGGATTGGCAATCCGATGACAGCAACTGCTGTCAATCCAACGGAATGGCGCTACATTCCACTTTTTAGCCATGTACCAGTTAGTGTGGAAGTCGACACTGCTACCAAGGAGAGAGTCAAAGACTCTCTCAGCAGAATTGGTAGGGTGTAAGATGACGTTACTCCCGAGAACGAAAACCATCGGCTCTCTTAAGGGCCACCATGGGGCAAGACATGATAGAACCTCCTCGCGGTTTGCCCTGGGCAGTCTTCGGACTGGCGAATACTATCATTAAGTTGAATCTGCTATCAGTCAACTTGAACGTTGCAATTGAAGTTCGGTGTAATACTTCCTTTCGACGGGCGTTCCTGTAAAGGGCGGCGGTGAAACCCGTAGCTATGTATACCGCAAGGGACATTCGGCAATGGTCAATCTTGTTAAACCTCTCTGCGTCATGTTTGCAAGTGATTGCCTCTGTCTCAACGTAGTATGCATTCGCGCCAGGGCGACATTTAGCCAACTGTCGAAGGTTGCCTAAAACTTTCCATTGCATACGTTATGAGAACCATTAGTTCTACCTGTCTCTATCAATGAGACGAATTGATGAATGGAATGAAATGGGAGGACACTCACGCGCCACACGCAACATAACACACTTCTCTCTTCCGTAGTCTAACAAGCTCTTTACACATGGATCGCAGTCGATTGCTATCCCTGTATCAGAAGTGTAAGCTATCTTAATTTTATCCTAACACTATTTCATCTACCATTATCATCCACTAATAGGAAATGTTATATTAAAGAATTTGCAAGTTAGACACTTCTAAGCGTGCTACTATTTCCAAATGAATAAAGTATCCCACATGGTTTTAAATCATCCACTTAAATAGCCCATCCGTAGTCTAACAAGCTCTTTAACACATGGATTCGCCGTGGATTGCTATCCCTGTATCAGAAGTGTAAGCTATCTAAATTTTATTTAACACTATTTCATCTAACCATGATCTTCACCCCTATGAATTGTCATAAGATTTTACAAGTTAGACTAAGCGTTCATACTATTTGTAAATGAAAGATATAGTTTTCAACAGTTTACAGATTTGAAAATAATAGTTTTCAATAGTGTGTGCGTTAGAAATAAAGCTTTATCTGTTTATGAAATGTTAGAAACCAAATAAAGTTTACAAGATAAAAAGTAAAGTTTCCCCACTTTACAAGTTACAAGAATAAAGTTTCTATCTGTTTATATGTTAGAAATAAAATAAAGTTTCAATAGTGTACTGCGTTAGAAATAAAGTCTTAGCTGTTTGTATATCAAAATAAAGTTTTCAAGAGTTTACAAGTTAGAAATAAAGTTTCAATAGTGTATATCTTAGAAATAAAGGTGTAACTTGTTTGGTAAAAAATAAGATCGCAAGATTTACTAACTAGTTTACAAGTTAGACTAAGTGTAAATAAAAAATAAATTATAACTGTTCACGTTGTTAAAGGGCGGTTGATGCAATCGATGAACAATTTAATAAGCTGAAAAGTTTTAGATTCACTTTAACATTAGTCATATGTTTACGAGATAGAAATGTTATCACAGCAAAGCTACTTCATGAGTTAGTTTGCCAGGAGTGTATCATCTCAAACTTTTACTCCGACTGTGGAACATTGATTTCCATGATGAAGATTTAAATAGTTAGATTCCGATGAACGAACAAGATTTACTAGTGTTACAAGTATTGGACAAAGTGTTTTCTACTATTTGTAAATGAAAGATACATCATTTCAACAGTTTACCAGTTAGAAATAAAGTTATCCAACAGTCTACAAGTTAAAAATAAAATTATAACTGTTTCAAGATGTTTACAAGTTAGAAATTAAGTTTCAATGGTGTATGGCGTTAGAAATAAAGTTTTAGCTGTTTGTATATCAAAAATAAAAGTTTCATGTGTTTACAAGTTAGAAATAAAATGAAGTTTCATCAGTTTACAAGTTAAGATATAAAGTTCTATCTGTTGGTATGATAGAAAATAAAACAAAGTTTCAACCGTTTACAAGTTTAAGAATAAAGTTTTCAATAGTGTGTATGTTAAGAATAAAGTTTTATCTGTTTGATATGTTTGAAAATAGAAAATGAAGGTTCACCAGTTGGCAAAGTTAAGAATAAAGGTTCTCTATCTGTTTGTATGTTTAGAAAATAGAAAAAACAAAGTTTTAACCGTTTTACAAGTTAAAAATAAAGTTTCAATAGTTTTACAAGTTAAGAATAAAGTTTCAATAGTGCATTATGTTTCAGATATAAAGTTCTATTTGCTTATATGTAGTAGAAATAAGAATTGTGATAGTTTCACCCAGTTTACCAAGTTACGAATTAAAGTTCTAATCTTTTAGTTTATGAAGTTAAGAATTAATAGTTCTATCTGTTTATATGTTAGAAATAAAATGAAGTTTCATCAGTTTTTACAAGTTAAGAATTAAAGTTCTATCTGTTTGATATGCTAGAAATAAAACAAGTTTCAAACCGTTAACAAGTTTTAAAAATAAAGTTTTCAATAGTTTGCAAAGTGTAAAACTAATGTTTCTATAGTGTGCGCATGTAAGAATAAAAGTTCTATCTGTTTGTATGTTAGAAATAAAACAAAAGTTTCAATCAACCTTAAACAAATTAAAAAATAAAGTTTCAATAGTTTGCAAGTTAAAACTAATGTTTCAATAGTGCGCATGTTGAAGAATAAAGTTCTATCCTGTTTTGTATGATTAGAAATTAAACAAAGTTTTAAAAACCGTTTACTCAAGTTAAGAAATAAAGTTTCAATAGTTTGCAAGTTAATGAATAAAGTTTCAATAGTGTGCATGTTCAAGAATAAAGTTCTATTTGTTTATATGTTAGATTAAATAGAATTGAAGTGTTCGCCAGTTTACAAGTTACGAAAAAAGTTCTATCTGATTTAAGTTTTAACAAGTTAAGATGGAAGTTCTATCTGTTTGTATGGTTAGAAATAAAACAAAGTTTTCAGACGCGTTAACAAGTTAAAAATAAAAGAGGGTGGAATAGTATTGCAAGTTAAAACTAATGTTTCAAAATAGTGCATATGTTAAGAATAAAGTTTTATAACTGTTTGGTATGTTAGAAATAGAAATGAAGTTTCATCACCAGTTGGTAAGTTAAGAATAAAGAATCTATCTGTTTTTTTTTCTATTGATAGAAATAAAACAAATTTTTCAACCGTTTAACAAGTTAGAAATAAAGTTATCCACCAGTGTAACAAGTTCGAAATAAAGTTTTCAATAGTGTATATGTTTAGAAATAAAGCTTTATTATCCTGTTTGCATGTTAGAAACAAAATAAAGTTTAAACAGATTTTAAAAGATAAAACTAAAGTTAAAGTTTAATAAGTTT
>CAJQUW010005418.1:0-28422 GCA_907163375.1 Prostheceraeus crozeri | reverse complement strand
CGAAATGAGCAATGTCACCGTGGTTACATTGGCAAAGTTGAATGCAATTACGTATGAAAACAGCGTTCGACAAAAAGCACGCTTACATCTTTTGAAGATGCGCTTTGTTCATTTCCATCCTTTCGCTTACATACATCCAACAACATAGTTTCAACACCGTTACTGGTAACGTCTGCGAGCAGCAAAGTCTTATTGAAGATATGAATTTGCTTAGCCATTTCTAAATAATAGACGCATGTACAGAAGGAATATACTTCGAGAGTGAGCAGACATAGCTCGAAAACCAGTTGTGCTACAATCAAGTACCACTGCATTTTCAATTTTTCTTTATGGAAAGTTGAATGTGAATATCTGAAATCGCTAAGTACTGCATCACAAGAAAGAAGAAAAAAGAGAAAAAAGAACAAAAAAGAGAGAATAGCAAACAAGACAGAGCATCAGGAATAGATACCAAAAGCAAAAGAAAGCGGAAAGAAAAAGGACCAAAAAAGGGAAAAACAAGCGACAAAGAGAAAAAATCATAAAAGACGAAGACAAAGGAGTAAACAGGAGAGCCATGCAAGAAAAAGACGGATAAGAAAAGAAAGAAGAGAGAAGAAGAGTAAGAAGACCAGCAAAAGTAAGACAGCCACGTCGGAAGGAAAAAAAGAGCCAAGAGAAAGAAGCAAAAGAGAGAAGAGGAAAGATAAAAGTAGAAGAAAGTAAAAGCGAAGAGACAAAGGAACAAGCCTATCTCCCATGCCGCTGAATCGCCGCCCCTCCCAGCCCGCCTCCGCCCCGTACTACTCACTACAAACCCGCATCCCCTCCTCTCTCCCACCGGGCCATGCCTCGCCTCCTTAAAAACACCTCCCCAGACTCCCCGCTCTCCACCTCCTTCCCCGCACTGATGCCCTCCGCACCCTCCTCCCCCTCTCAACCCCCCCCCCCCCGACTCCCCCCGATGCACCCTAACCCCCCCGTCCCCGCGCCCCACCACTGCCCATGCTCCCGTTACCCACACCTGCACTCCCTGCCATCTGTACACCGCCACGCCCGTGCTTCCCTGCCCCCCTACCTCCCTCCTCCTCGCCCCCTCCCCCCCCACCCCCCCCACCCTCCCCCCTCCCCCCCTCACCCCCTCCCCCACTCCCCCCCCGCCCTCCCCCTCCCTCCCGCTCCGCCCCCCCCCCCCCCGCCCTCCACCCTCCCCTCCCCCCTCCCCCCCCTCCCTCGCCCCCCCCCCCCCCTCACCACTCTGACTTGCCCCCCTCCCGCTCCCCCCCCCGACCCTGCTCCTCCTTCCCCACCCCCCTCCCGCGCCTTCGCGCTCTCCTCCTCCTCCCCCTCCTCACTCTCCCTCGCTACTCCGACCCCACGTCCTCCTTACCACCTGCTCCGCGTCCTCACCCACTCTTCGTCCTGCCATCTCTTGCCTCCCAATCCCCCCGTATCCCACCCCGCCCCCCCGCCCCTCTCCTCCCCCCAACCCCTTCCCCTACTCCCGACCCCTACCCCCTCCCCCCTCCCATCCTCCCCCGCCCGGCCTCCCCGCCCGCAACCTCTCCATCCCCCCCCCCCCACACACACCACCCCTTTGATAGCATGTCAACACCGAATCACTATCATCTCTCAACCATCTCTCTCTCTCATCTCGTACTCAACTCAGCACATATACATCTTCACTCTATAAAAATACAAGTTGCCCACTCTATCTAAACCCACAACCAGCGCGCGAGAGTTTACGCGTGGCGCGGCGCGAGCGCAGGAAAACACCATCAATCATTCACCAGCGTGCTCGTCGCGAGAGAGCGACCGCGCCGTCTCCAATCTCTTCCAGTCCGACACCCTAAAATCCAAAATGACTAAACTTAATTCGGAAACTAATCGCGCCATGATAATGCTACAAGAATTGAAGATCATAATTCTAGAAATAGAGTCTTCACTCATCTCTCTCTACATCTCTCTCTGCTTCGAGTCGTCACACACACACACAATCTACTCACGACTACACCTATAATCCCTAAAGACACACACACACAATTCGCTGCAGCCTTTAAACCTTTGCCTAGAAAACGTAATGTACCGCATCTTTGAGAAAACATACCCCTTTGATCTACACATGCATCACTAGATCGAGATCGCTCGCTCTCGCGCAGACAGATGGCGAGCAGTGAGTGAGAGCATTGAGTGAGAGAGTGAGAGATATTCCACGAACAATATACACAAAGAGTCAATATTACCACACTATCACGCGAGTAGAGAGTCAGCACACATACAAAATCAAGACAACAAAAACCTATACCCAACTCTAACCTCAACATCTATCATCTCTCTATATCTTATCTCCTCCTAGAGCAAGAATGATATCAAACAAAATACACACACTAATATCTCATAGATATCTCATATAGTGTTTTTTGTATGATGTGGTTTGTTAGTTAGTATAATAATTATAATTGTATTATAGAGCGATTCTATAAAGATTTTCGGGAGTGTAGGATTGTTTGGTGTGCTAGATATTTAAATTAAGATTATAACACACACACACATGTGAGAAGAGAGTGTGAGATAATAGGGGATCACCACTAACTGAGAGTATTATTATAAAAATAACAATACTAGCTGTCAATGTAATTTGGTATTTTAGTGTTATGTTAGAATATCACTTAGAAAAAAACTATCTATATCTCTCTATATCTCTTAAACGTCAAAATGTTATAGGATATATTAGAATTTTAAGTGAAAAGTGTTAAGTTTTTTAATTGTTTTGTTTGTATAAAATTTATATAATTATAAAGTTAAATGTTTTGTTATATATAAAAATATATTTTAAAATTTGTTAATAAAAATAAAATGACATTAATGTAATTTAAAAAAATAAATTAAAAAAAATGATGATAGAAGCCTAAAACGGAAATTTACACATCTAAGGAAACGTTCTATAACATATTACAAAATGAAGAATTACATCGATGCTTTTCACGACAAAATACACAAATGATATGATGGCAACGAAGAAGTAAAATGTATCTAATAAGACCACGTCTACGACACTCAAAGCACATAAGCGAATTGTCATAGGGTAGAGTTAGGAAAGGACTAGTAATTCTCCTTCTTTGATTTGCGTTTTGATGTAGCATTCTTCTCCGACTTGCGCTTCGTACCACTGCTGTTAAGGATTTGATCAATTATGTCGTCCACGTTGGGTGGTTTTGGAATATATAGGATGGATTCCATATGCATGGAGAGAGAGGCTATTTTATTATCCTTGTGTCGACCATAATATAGCCCATTCACTTTGAAAAGGATATCCCAAGTACCTTCTCCGAGCTCATCACATCTGATGGGTATTGAATGATCTCCATCCTTCTTATAGTAAGTACACCAATGTGATACCGGTAGGCAAATGTGATTACCATCCCAAATCTTTCTATAGGGAGTATCCTTGTCATCTCTCGCCTTCCACTCTTGAGCAAGAGGAGTAGGAATGTCCATATTTAATGTCACGTACTCCTCAATAATATCAAGTTGGTGGCGAATGTACGGACTCACGGGATCAGTATGTAGTCCCCATACTGATTGTGCATTATCTTGACATCCGTGGAAGGGAGCATTCCCGTTTGGAGTACTACGCTATGATCATCATAACGCAAGGCTTGTTTAAATTTACGCTGTAGCGGTGTAGGATTATGTACCTTGGATGTTTCTTCCACTGGCCTCAGTTGTAGATGATCTGACCGTAGCGAACCTTGTAACGTTTGACCGCCATTTTGTCCTACTAGTGCAGCAGATGGAGTAGATGCCTGAAAATGAAAAAAGATTGTATTAAGTTTACGTTCAAGGGAGGAGAGGGAGGGAAGTAGCGACTTACCATTTTAGTTGGATAATAGAACAGGGAACTAGAGAGAGAGAGAAAATGTGCGTCCGTCACTCGTGTGATTCAACGATGGAATGATTCTCACTGTGGAAGGCTCGCTATTTATAAAGAAATGCTTGATTCTCATTGGATGATGATCCTCATTGGACAATAACATCAAGCTGATTCCAAATCTGGCCTCCGTTTACCCATCCGAGCCTTCGTTTTGGTGCTACAGCCCAAAACGTCCCAAATTCTAACTCTGTCGTTTTTCGCCAATGTCCCAAAATCTTAAATGGCGTCTCACATCTAAACGAAGACAGATAGGAACAAGCCGATTCTTTCACTGAATTTGTCTCACTCTTAGCTTTCAAACGAGCTATCGCACGACAAAATCCGTCCACTGGAAGCCAAAATCGAAGCAAGCTGTCCAGAGGGGGGGGACGTCAGCGAAAATTTTTTCTCTCCGATTGAGCTGGAAATACACCAATTCCATGTAGAATTTGACGCTGAATCCGAATCTGGCCTCCGTTTTCCCATCCGATGCTTCGTTTTGGCTCTACAGTAGGCAGCCATCGCAAAAATTCTAACTGTCGTTTTTCCGAAAAATGTTGAAAATTTTTCTCGCCGATTGACTTGAAACTCTCCGATTGACATGAAACTCACCATACAGATAAAGAATTTCACGCTGATTCCAAATCTGAAATTCGTTTTCCAATCCGATGCTTCGTTTTGAAGCTAGAGCCCAAAACGTCCCAAATTCTAACTCTGTCGTTTTTCGCCAATGTCCCAAAATCTTAAATGGCGTCTCACATCTAAACGAAGACAGATATGAACAAGCCGATTCTTTCACTGAATTTGTCTCACTCTTAGCTTTCAAACGAGCTATGGCACGACTAAATCCGTCCACTGGAAGCCAAAATCGAAGCGAGCTGTCCAGAGGGGGGGGGACGTCAGCGAAAATTTTTCTCTCCGATTGACTTGAAACTCACCATACCGATGCAGAATTTCACGCTGAATCCGAATCTGGCCTCCGTTTTCCCATCCGATGGTTCGTTTGGGCGCCACACACCAAAACGTCCCAAATTCTAACTCTGTCGTTTTTTCGAAAAATGTTGAAAATTTTTTGTCGCCGATTGACTTGAAACTCACCATACAGATAAAGAATTTCACGCTGATTCCAAATCTGAAATCCGTTTTCCAATCCGATGCTTCGTTTTGAAGCTAGAGCCCAAAACGTCCCAAATTCTAACTCTGTCGTTTTTCGCCAATGTCCCAAAATCTTAAATGGCGTCTCACATCTAAACGAAGACAGATATGAACAAGCCGATTCTTTCACTGAATTTGTCTCACTCTTAGCTTTCAAACGAGCTATGGCACGACTAAATCCGTCCACTGGAAGCCAAAATCGAAGCGAGCTGTCCAGAGGGGGGGGACGTCAGCGAAAATTTTTCTCTCCGATTGACTTGAAACTCACCATACCGATGCAGAATTTCACGCTGAATCCGAATCCGGCCTCCGTTTTCCCATCCGATGGTTCGTTTGGGCGCCACACACCAAAACGTCCCAAATTCTAACTCTGTCGTTTTTTCGAAAAATGTTGAAAATTTTTTGTCGCCGATTGACTTGAAACTCACCATACAGATAAAGAATTTCACGCTGATTCCAAATCTGAAATCCGTTTTCCAATCCGATGCTTCGTTTTGAAGCTAGAGCCCAAAACGTCCCAAATTCTAACTCTGTCGTTTTTCGCCAATGTCCCAAAATCTTAAATGGCGTCTCACATCTAAACGAAGACAGATAGGAACAAGCCGATTCTTTCACTGAATTTGTCTCACTCTTAGCTTTCAAACGAGCTATGGCACGACTAAATCCGTCCACTGGAAGCCAAAATCGAAGCGAGCTGTCCAGAAAAACATCACACACTATAGCCTCAAGACTAATCCTGCGGTCAACTCAGAGTCCCACCACACTCTCTGTCGTTCCAGAGGGTGGGACGTCAGACGATCATCTTTGCGAACGAGAGAAACCAACGCGCTCGGCACACCACATGACAAACTAACAACCTCATGTCGTATCCAGAGGGGGGGACGTCACGATGAGACGGCCATCTTCACGCTATCTGGTGTTTGTCACTTCCTACTACTGAGGAGACCTCTGAAACGCCTTTGTTTACTTAAGAACCAATGAATGGTTCACAGTATATTTAAGTTGCGGATAAGAATACTGTATCAATCCAATCTCGCTATTCTTTGTACAAAGTTATGATTGGAAGCGTAAAGATTTAATCATGACTACACGCCGTAAACGACGCCAGACAGGAGAACTGCAAGACATGTAAAACGGTATATGAAATCTCAACTGCATCGTAGAGGGCGTGAAGACTTGTCAGAGACATAAAGGCGAATTGATTTCGACGTCATTTGGGCAAATATCGTTGTTTGCCCACAGCGTGCGACCACGTTATACAAATCCAATAATCATATGCTAGATGGAATAATGCAGACGGTTTGAAACATCAATCTAAATAGGAACAAGTTGCACGGAGGAAACAGATAAAGAACGTTAGGGGAAACTATTAACACCTGACACGCACTAAGTTAGGGACATCTAGCCTATCTCACACGGGAAATCATCAACGGGATTACTTTTTCCGGCGGAAGCGTTCCGTCAAAAAGCGGAGGAACAAAAAAAAAAAGGGGGGTATTTACCGGGTAGTCGTAACAAAAGGGACTCTACCGAGCGAGTCGAAACAAACGAAGAGGTAATCCTCACCATTTTTACTCCCCCCTCGTCCCTGCACTTCAGTGCAGCAGGAAAGCTGCAGCGTTGGGACCCAGCGGCAGCAGCCGGTGCCGCAGCGTATGGCTATAGGCGACATAAAAATATCAGAGAGGAGAAAACGTCGAAGGAGACATCATCATCGCTAAACCAATCATGTTGTAACACCCCCCGTAGGACGGTAATAATCGAACACACAAGTTGAGATTCATTCACGATGCGTCGGATTCAGCATTTGGGCGAGCTCATGCAAGGTTCTTATACCATTACATTTGATCATCCTAAAGTACAACAATGGTGGGTGGAGCAGAAGAAGCCGGTGCGCAATTTCATCGTATTTGATACGGAAGGAGATCCCATGCAGGAAGTCGCTGCCATTTGGTGTCATTATACGCCCAGAGACGATAAACCGACTGGATATGTGACCATTACATCGCGCTTCCATGACTTTATCAAACATGAGACATCGGTGTGTGATGTTTTTGCGACTCATTTTATTCATGGTCTCAACCCACGTGTGATTGGGAAATGTGGTGCAGAAGAGAGTGTGATTATTCACCGTTTTAATTGCTGGGTCCATGAAATGACACGCGAGTATGGAGACGCGGAACTGATTGTAGGGAATGGAGTATCGGAGATGGAAAGAGCTTGGTTGAAAAGCATAAAACTCTTGGAAAAAGTGACCATGGATAGTATTTCTCTCCCCGAATGGTCTCAACGCATTGACTCTCATTGGAATATATTCACCTCATGTATGCGGGATAGTGAACTGTATAGGCTTGGCTACAAGGAACATATGCGTCGCGGATGTCAATGGATGAATCATTCCCAGTATGAAGGGAAAGAAGCCTACCGTCGAGCCCTGTTACATTTACGCCGAGGGAAAGCACTCACAGAAACTCAAGCTGCCAAGGTACAGTATGGGTACCACTGTGCGCTGTCAGATGTGGTCGAGATTCTCCTTCATTATTGCTTTGAACTACACTATCGACTTTATGTGCATACACTGTATTTAAATTATGATTCCTGTGAAGCTGCATGGGCCTGGACCAAGATTGACCACATCACTGTGATGCATGAATCAACCACGGTGGACAATGGACAACTCCACAAGTCTTACATTGTTCATTATTGTAACTTCAGTGACTATGCCGAACATCGTACCTTGTGCAAGAATAATGCATGTTGAGAAATGACTCAAGAAAGTACATCTCTATAATAAATGTTATTTCAATCACCTGTTATTTTTGATAATCATTGACTTGGAACTCTTGGGGAATGTAGCACTTCTTCAATTTTATTATATGATCTAATTTTCATCATTAAAATATTGCTAACTTTGGTTGTTTAAATTTTGAACGATTTCCAACTCTTATTTTAATAAATAAATTCTAATCTTTAAACATTAATTTAGACCTCTATTCTATCGATGATAATATCCTTTATAACCATTTCACTTGAAATTAAAAAATATTAGTCATAGCTTTACCATGTATTGATTATTGAATACCACGTATCAAAAAATTAAAGTAGTAATTTAGAAGAAAGGAAAGAAAAGAACACAAGGTTTTAAAAAACACCCAATCGTTCAACAAAAGTCTACGTCGCGTCGAAAATGCAAAATCCGCTTCATTCCCAAGTTGTAGTTCAGTTTATTGTTTTATACCGAACTACTCAAATTAGTTTCAGTGGACGGCGAAAGGTTTTTTTTGTGTTTTGCTTTTTTTTCGAAAAAAGGGTTTTTGTTTGTGCTGGTGGTAGGTGGGGGTGAATTGAAAGTTAGTTTTGTAGTTTCTAGGTTTTTGAGATAGCCAGAGCTTTCTGCATAATTCGGTGGGGTATTCTCCTTCTATCTGTCAAATAGTCCGTCCCTCCACCTTCGCTGACCATCACCTCCTACTCGGTGGAGTCCCGAGATCGTCGAAACTAGACGTAGAAGTTCAGAGGGGTTGGTGGGTGGGATGTAATTGGATATCCATCGATGAGGGGTGGCGTTTTGGCGTCGGGGGTGGGCGTTGGTTGTTGGTGGGAGGGTATGGGGGAATGTGGGAAATATGGTCCGTCTCCTGATTCGGGGAGTTATCGGATGCCAGCCCCCCCGTGGGAAATGATAGGAGATGGGAGGAGATCCTTTGGGGGAAATCGTCTCTTCCTTCTGGACCGGCCTCTTGCTAATGAAGGTAGTTAGTGGGCTTGGTGTTGGAATTGAGGAATTGAAAATTATTGAAAGGGGGATTTGTAAAATAAAAATGTCTGCTGTGGGGGTGGCTGTTGGGGGTCACTTGTCAGAATTGGCGTTGGTAATTATGTTGTTTCACGAGTTTGTGTGTTAATGAAGGTGGAACATTTTCGACTTGGCTTATAGTTTGCAAATGCCCCCCCCTGCTCCGAGCAATTAGACGTTTGCCATTCTGTGCTTGGAGAGCACAGAGAACGGGAGCTTTAAGCATTTAGATTGGAGTGTTGTGCCCCATTCATGTTCGGAGACCCTATCGAGATGGAGAACTAGGTTAAAAATTATAAAAAAATGGAAAGAAGAGAAGAAGAAGAAGAGGAGGAAAGAAAAGGAAACGAGAAAAGATCAAGACACAGACATGATGGAAGACCTTTCACAGTCGTGTTACACCTATCCAATAGAGCTCATTATTTACCCGAAATCGATACATGTCTCAACCTCCCGCACGCGTTTGTTTGGTAGAATAGAAGTGATTCCATATGTGAAAGAATGAAGATCAAAGAAGTGAAGCACTGAAATGTGAACTCTCCATGGTACATTTCACGATTTCAACCTGAACACAAAAAGAAACGGTTTTTTTTCCTCCACCATTGATGGGTTGCCAAGTGAACGTTATTTGGAAGTGACATCCCAAGAGAAATGGGATGATATTTTCACTCCACTGAGGATACGTTATGGAGACTATGAATTTATGGACAGTTTTGTTAAAAAGAGGATCTCTTGGTTGTATACTTGTAGCACAAATATCCACACACCAAACGTTTTTAATTTTGAATATATCTCTGTTAGGATGGAACATCCAGAAGGAGATATGTAAAGCAGCACAGCAGACTAAAATTATGAATGAAGAATTGTCGTTGTGATTGAAATCATGGCTTGCTTTTCATAACTTAATAAGTTATTATGCTAATGGGGGTTTTGATAGCATTCTGGAAGAAAACTCATAAGTCTACTTTGTACTCCTTTTTGTTACTTTTGGAGATGAAGATTGTACCAGGGCATACTCACCGCGATGTAGTAACTATTAAGTTTATGGATCCTCACACTCTCTCAAAGATAAGATCATGTTTACTCTCCTGCCATAATTATCGGAAAAAAAGAACGACATCGCCCTATTCGGCACAAGGACAACCCTCGAAAAAAAAAAAGACAGACCAACGTGGAAGATGGACATCAGCCCACAGAAAGTTCGACATCTCCTTCACACCAAGCGCGCGGATGAAGATCCTTAGAAATTTACACAATCTAAGAAAACCGTTCTATAACATATTACAAAATGAAGAATTACATCGATGCTTTTCACGACAAAATACACAAAGGATATGATGGCAACGAAGAAGTAAAATGTATCTAATAAGACCACGTCTACGACACTCAAAGCACGTAAGCGAATTGTCATAGGGTTTTTTTTTTTTATTAGAGTTAAGGATAAGGACTAGTACATTCTCCTTCTTTGATTTGCGTTTTTTGGATGTAGCATTTCTTCTCCGACTTGCGCTTTCCGTACCACACTGCTGTTAAGGGATTTGATCAATTAATGTCGTTCCACGTTGGGTGGTTTTTGGAATATATAGGATGGAATTCCATGTGCATGGAGGAGAGAGCTATTATTATTTTATCCTTGTGGTGTCGACCCTTAAATCTAGCCCATTCACATTTGAAAAGGATATCCCCAAGTACTTCTCCGAGCTTCATCACATCTGATGGGTATTGAATGATCTCCATCCTTCTTATATAGTAATTACACCAATGGTCGATACCGGTAGGCAAATGTGGATTACCAGCCCAAATCTTTCTATAGGGAGTATCCTTGTGTTCATTCTCTTCGCCTTCCACCTCTTGAGCAAGAGGGAGTATGTAGGAATTTGTTCCATATTTAATTGTCACGTACGTCCTCAATAATATCAAAGTTGGTTGGCGGAATGTATGTACGGACTCACGGGGATCAGTATTTGTAGTCTCCCCATACTGATTGTGCATTATCTTGACATTCCGTGGGAAAGGAGCATCTCCCGGTTTGGAGTACTACGGCCTATGATCATCATAAACGCAAGGCCCTTTGTTTAAATTTACGCTGTAGCGGTTTGTAGGCATTATGTACCTTGGATGTTTTCTTCACACTGGCACTCAGTTGTAGATGATCTGAACCGTAGCGAACCTTGTAACGTTTGAGACCGCCATTTTGTCCCCTACTAGTGCAGCAAGATGGAGTAGATGCCTGAAAATGAAAAAAGATTGTATTAAGTTTTACGGTTCAAGGGAGGAGATTTTGGAGGCGAGGGAGAGGAGGGGAGGAGGGGAGGGAGGGAGAGTAGCGATGCTTCAACCATTTTAGTTGGATAATTAGAAACAGGGAGAACTAGAGAGAGAAGAGAGAAATGTGCGTCCGTCCACTCTGTTGTGATTCAACGATGGAATGATTCTCACTGTGGAAGGATAGCTATTTATATAGAAATGCTTGATTCTCATTGGATGATGATCCTCATTGGACAATAACATCAAGCTGATTCCAAATCTGGCCTCCGTTTACACATCCGAGCCTTCGTTTTGAAGCTACAGCCCAAAACGTCCCAAATTCTAACTCTGTCGATTTTCGCCAATGTCCCAAAATCTTAAATGGCGTCTCACATCTAAACGAAGACAGATAGGAACAAGCCGATTCTTTCAGTGAATTTGTCTCACTCTTAGCTTTCAAACGAGCTATGGCACGACAAAATCCGTCCACTGGAAGCCAAAATCGAAGCGAGCTGTCCAGAGGGGGGGGGGACCGTCAGCGAAAATTTTTTTTTTCTTCTCCGATTGAGCTGGAAATACACCATTTCCATGTAGAATTTGACGCTGAATCCGAATCTGGCTCCGTTTTCCCATCCGATGCTTCGTTTTGGCTCTACAGTAGGCAGCCATCGCAAAAATTCTAACTGTCGTTTTTTCGAAAAATGTTGAAAATTTTTTCTCGCCGATTGCCTTGAAACTCACCATACAGATAGAGAATTTCACGCTGATTCCAAATCTGAAATCCGTTTTCCAATCCGATGCTTCGTTTTGAAGCTATAGCCCAAAACGTCCCAAATTCTAACTCTGTCGTTTTTCGCCAATGTCCCAAAATCTTAAATGGCGTCTCACATCTAAACGAAGACAGATAGGAACAAGCCGATTCTTTCACTGAATTTGTCTCACTCTTAGCTTTCAAACGAGCTATGGCACGACTAAATCCGTCCACTGGAAGCCAAAATCGAAGCGAGCTGTCCAGAGGGGGGGGAGACGTCAGCGAAAATTTTTCTCTCCGATTGACTTGAAACTCACCATACCGATGCAGAATTTCACGCTGAATCCGAATCTGGCCTCCGTTTTCCCATCCGATGGTTCGTTTGGGCGCTACACACCAAAACGTCCCAAATTCTAACTCTGTCGTTTTTTCGAAAAATGTTGAAAATTTTTTGTCGCCGATTGACTTGAAACTCACCATACAGATAAAGAATTTCACGCTGATTCCAAATCTGAAATCCGTTTTCCAATCCGATCCTTCGTTTTGAAGCTAGAGCCCAAAACGTCCCAAATTCTAACTCTGTCGTTTTTCGCCAATGTCCCAAAATCTTAAATGGCGTCTCACATCTAAACGAAGACAGATAGGAACAAGCCGATTCTTTCACTGAATTTGTCTCACTCTTAGCTTTCAAACGAGCTATCGCACGACTAAATCCGTCCACTGGAAGCCAAAATCGAAGCAAGCTGTCCAGAGGGGGGGGAAGTCAGCGAAAATTTTTTCTCTCCGATTGAGCTGGAAATACACCATTTCCATGTAGAATTTGACGCTGAATCCGAATCTGGCCTCCGTTTTCCCATCCGATGCTTCGTTTTGGCTCTACAGTAGGCAGCCATCGCAAAAATTCTAACTCTGTCGTTTTTTCGAAAAATGTTGAAAATTTTTCTCTCCGATTGACTTGAAACTCTCCGATTGACATGAAACTCACCATACAGATAAAGAATTTCACGCTGATTCCAAATCTGAAATCCGTTTTCCAATCCGATGCTTCGTTTTGAAGCTAGAGCCCAAAACGTCCCAAATTCTAACTCTGTCGTTTTTCGCCAATGTCCCAAAATCTTAAATGGCGTCTCACATCTAAACGAAGACAGATATGAACAAGCCGATTCTTTCACTGAATTTGTCTCACTCTTAGCTTTCAAACGAGCTATGGCACGACTAAATCCGTCCACTGGAAGCCAAAATCGAAGCGAGCTGTCCAGAAAAACATCACACACTATAGCCTCAAGACTAATCCTGGCGGTCGCCCAAGTCCACCACGACACTCTGTCGTTCCAGAGGGGGGGACGTCAGCGATCATTTTGCGAACGTGAACCAACCTGGCCGGCACACCATGACAGACTACAACCTCTGTCGTTCCAGAGGGGGGGGACGTCAGCGATGGCGGCCATCTTGCGCTATCTGGTGTTTGTCACTTCCTTACTACTGAGGGAGACCTCTGAAACCCATTGTTTTTAAGAACCAATTGAATTGGTTCACGTATAATGTAGATTTGGATGATGAATAAATGTAGTGATCAATCTCCTATTTTTGTGACTAAGTTATGATTGGGAAGCGTAAAGATTAATCATGACACGCCGTAAACGACGCCAGAGAGGAGGAACTGCAAGACATGTGAAACGGTATATGAAATCTCAACTGCATCGTAGAGGGCGTGAAGCTTTTCAGAGACATAAAGGCGAATTGATTCGACGTCATTTGGGCAATACGTTGTTGCCAGCAGCGTGGCGACCACGTTATAAATCCAATAATCAAATGATAAAGGAACAAAAAGTAGAAAGAGAACGATTGGCAACGGTTGAAACACAATCTAAATAGGAACAAGTTGGGAAAGATAAAGACGTTAGGGAAACTATTAATGAAGAACTAAGTAGGGACATCTAGCCTATCACGGGAATCATGCAACGTGGATGTATTTATCGCGGAAGCCGTCGTCAAAAAGGCGGAGGACAGAAAGGGGGTATTTACCGTGGTAGTCGTAGACAAAAGGGTGGAATCTACCGCGGGAGTCGTAAACAAAGAGGAGGTATCCTCCCATTTTTACTCCCCCTCGTCCCTGCACTTATTGCCGCAGGAAAAGCTGCAGCGTTGGGAGCAGCGGGCGCAGCCGGTGCCGCAGGCGTAAGTGCTATAGCGAATAAAATATCAGGAGGAGGAAAACGTCGAAGGAGACATCATCATCACTAAACCAATCATGTTGTACACCACCCTAGGGACGGGTATATAAGTCGAGACACACAAGGTGAGATTCATTTCACGATGCGTCGGATTCAGCATTTGGGCGAGTTCATGCAAGGTTCTTATACCATTACATTTGATCATCCTAAAGTACAACAATGGTGGGTGGAGCAGAAGAAGCCGGTTTGCAATTTCATCGTATTTGATACGGAAGGAGATCCCATGCAGGAAGTCGCTGCCATTTGGTGTCATTATACGCCCAGAGACGATAAACCGACTGGATATGTGACCATTACATCGCGCTTCCATGACTTTATCAAACATGAGACATCGGTGTGTGATGTTTTTGCGACTCATTTTATTCATGGTCTCAACCCACGTGTGATTGGGAAATGTGGTGCAGAAGAGAGTGTGATTATTCACCGTTTTAATTGCTGGGTCCATGAAATGACACGCGAGTATGGAGACGTGGAACTGATTGTAGGGAATGGAGTATCGGAGAGGGAAAGAACTTGGTTGAAAAGCATAAAACTCTTGGAAAAAGTGACCATGGATAGTATTTCTCTCCCCGAATGGTCTCAACGCATTGACTCTCATTGGAATATATTCGCCTCATGTATGCGGGATAGTGAACTGTATAGGCTTGGCTACAAGGAACATATGCGTCGCGGATGTCAATGGATGAATCATTCCCAGTATGAAGGGAAAGAAGCCTACCGTCGAGCCCTGTTACATTTACGCCGAGGGAAAGCACTCACAGAAACTCAAGCTGCCAAGGTTACAGTATGGGTACCACTGTGCGCTGTCAGATGTGGTCGAGATTCTCCTTCATTATTGCTTTGAACTACACTATCGACTTTATGTGCATACACTGTATTTAAATTATGATTCCTGTGAAGCTGCATGGGCCTGGACCAAGATTGACCACATCACTGTGATGCATGAATCAACCACGGTGGACAATGGACAACTCCACAAGTCTTACATTGTTCATTATTGTAACTTCAGTGACTATGCCGAACATCGTACCTTGTGCAAGAATAATGCATGTTGAGAAATGACTCAAGAAAGTACATCTCTATAATAAATGTTATTTCAATCACCTGTTATTTTTGATAATCATTGACTTGGGAATGATAGCACTTCTCAATTTTATGAACTATTTTCAACATTAAAATAATGCTAACTTGTAAATTTTATGAACGATTTCCAATCTTAAAATTCAATCTTTAACATTAATTTTAACCTCTATTCTATCATGATATATCCTATAACCCATTTCACCCTTGAATAAAATAGTCATAGCTTACCATGTATGTTTATTGAATACACGTATCAAAAATATGAAGTAGAAGAAGAAAGATACACAAGTTAAAACACCCAATCGTCAACAAAGTCTACGTCGTCCGAAAATGCAATCGCTTCATCCAAGTTTTGTAGTTCAGTTCTAATGTTATACCGACTACTCAAATTAGTCAGTGGACGGCGAAAGGGTTGCCGGTGAAAGTCTAGTTTAGGGTAGCCAGCTGCATTCGGCGGGGTATTCTCCTTCTCATCTGTCAAATAGTCCTCCACCTGACCATCACTCATACTCGGTGGTCCGAGATCGTCGAAACTAGACGTAGAAAGTTCAGGGGTTGGTGGGATGTAATAGGATCCATCGATGATGGGTGGCGTTGGTGGGAGGGAATATGGTCCGTCCAGATCGGGAATGGAGCCCCAGTGGGATGGGAGATCCGTTGGGAAATCGTCTTCTTCTGAACCGGCTGCTAATGAAGGTAGTGGGCTTGGAGTTGGAATTGAAGGGATTTGTAAAATAAAAATGTCTGTGGGGTCCACTTGTCAGAATTGGCGTTGGTAAATCATGTTCACGAGTGTTATGAAGGTGGAACATTTTCGACTTGGCTTTATAGTTTTGCAAATGCCCCACCCCCTGCTCCGAGCATTAGACGTGCCCCATTCTGTGCTTGGAGCACAGAACGGAGCATTGGGTGTGCCCCATTCCATGTTCGGAGCACCTATCGATTGGAGAACTAGGTAAAAATGGAGAAACGATCAAGACACATACATGATGGAAGACTTTCACGTGTACACCTATCCAAATCAGCTCATTATTTACCCGAAATCGACATGTCAACCGCACGCGATGTTGGAGAAAGTGATTCCATATGTGAAGAAGAAGATCAAAGTGAAGCCTGAATGTGAACTCTCCATGGATACATTCACGATTTATGAACACAAAAGAAACGGTTCTCCACCATTGATGGGTGCCAGTGAACGTTATTATGAAAGTGACATCCAAGAAATGGATGACTATTTATCCTCACTGAGGAACGTATGGGACTATGAATTTATGGACAGTGTTAACAAAGAGATTCTTGGTGTCTATTGTATAACGTTTAATTTTGAATATATCTCTGTTGGATGGACATCAGAAGAAGAATATGTAAGCGACGCAGACTAAGTATGAATGAAGAATGTCGTTGTATGAATCATGTTGCTTTTCCATATTATAAGTATTCTGCTATTGGGGTTGATAGATTTGGAAAAACATGCTACTTGTACTCCTTTTTCTTCTGAGAGAGATTGTACGCATACTCACCGCGATGAGTAACTATTTAAGTTATGGATCCTCACACTCTCTCAAATAAGATCATGTTACTCCTGCCCTATTATCGAAAAAGACGACATCGCCCTATTCGGACAAGACACCCTCGAAAAAGACGACCACGTGGAAGATGGACATCACGCCCACAGAAAGTTCGACATCTCCTTCACACCAAGCGCGGATGAAGATCCTTAGAAATTTACACATCTAAGGAAACGTTCTATAACATATTAGAAAATGAAGAATTACATCGATGCTTTTCACGACAAAATACACAAATGATATGATGGCAACGAAGAAGTAAAATGTATATAATAAGACCACGTCTACGACACTCAAAGCACATAAGCGAATTGTCATAGGGTAGAGTTAGGAAAGGACTAGTAATTCTCCTTCTTTGATTTGCGTTTTGATGTAGCATTCTTCTCCGACTTGCGCTTCGTACCACTGCTGTTAAGGATTTGATCAATTATGTCGTCCACGTTGGGTGGTTTTGGAATATATAGGATGGATTCCATGTGCATGGAGAGAGAGGCTATTTTATTATCCTTGTGTCGACCATAATATAGCCCATTCACTTTGAAAAGGATATCCCAAGTACCTTCTCCGAGCTCATCACATCTGATGGGTATTGAATGATCTCCATCCTTCTTATAGTAAGTACACCAATGTGATACCGGTAGGCAAATGTGATTACCATCCCAAATCTTTCTATAGGGAGTATCCTTGTCATCTCTCGCCTTCCACTCTTGAGCAAGAGGAGTAGGAATGTCCATATTTAATGTCACGTACTCCTCAATAATATCAAGTTGGTGGCGAATGTACGGACTCACGTGATCAGTATGTAGTCCCCATACTGATTGTGCATTATCTTGACATCCGTGGAAAGGAGCATTCCCGTTTGGAGTACTACGCTATGATCATCATAACGCAAGGCTTGTTTAAATTTACGCTGTAGCGGTGTAGGATTATGTACCTTGGATGTTTCTTCCACTGGCCTCAGTTGTAGATGATCTGACCGCGTAGCGAACCTTGTAACGTTTGACCGCCATTTTGTCCTACTAGTGCAGCAGATGGAGTAGATGCCTGAAAATGAAAAAAGATTGTATTAAGTTTACGTTCAAGGGAGGAGAGGGAGGGAAGTAGCGACTTACCATTTTAGTTGGATAATAGAACAGGGAACTAGAGAGAGAGAGAGAAAATGTGCGTCCGTCACTCGTGTGATTCAACGATGGAATGATTCTCACTGTGGAATGCTCGCTATTTATAAAGAAATGCTTGATTCTCATTGGATGATGATCCTCATTGGACAATAACATCAAGCTGATTCCAAATCTGGCCTCCGTTTTCCAATCCGATGCTTCGTTTTGAAGCTACAGCCCAAAACGTCCCAAATTCTAACTCTGTCGTTTTTCGCCAATGTCCCAAAATCTTAAATGGCGTCTCACATCTAAACGAAGACAGATAGGAACAAGCCGATTCTTTCACTGAATTTGTCTCACTCTTAGCTTTCAAACGAGCTATCGCACGACAAAATCCGTCCACTGGAAGCCAAAATCGAAGCAAGCTGTCCAGAGGGGGGGGACGTCAGCGAAAATTTTTTCTCTCCGATTGAGCTGGAAATACACCATTTCCATGTAGAATTTGACGCTGAATCCGAATCTGGCCTCCGTTTTCCCATCCGATGCTTCGTTTTGGCTCTACAGTAGGCAGCCATCGCAAAAATTCTAACTGTCGTTTTTCCGAAAAATGTTGAAAATTTTTCTCGCCGATTGACTTGAAACTCTCCGATTGACATGAAACTCACCATACAGATAGAGAATTTCACGCTGATTCCAAATCTGAAATCCGTTTTCCAATCCGATGCTTCGTTTTGAAGCTAGAGCCCAAAACGTCCCAAATTCTAACTCTGTCGTTTTTCGCCAATGTCCCAAAATCTTAAATGGCGTCTCACATCTAAACGAAGACAGATATGAACAAGCCGATTCTTTCACTGAATTTGTCTCACTCTTAGCTTTCAAACAAGCCATGGCACGACTAAATCCGTCCACTGGAAGCCAAAATCGAAGCGAGCTGTCCAGAAAAACATCACACACTATAGCCTCAAGACTAATCCTGGCGGTCGCCCAAGTCCACCACGACACTCTGTCGTTCCAGAGGGGGGGGACGTCAGCGATCATTTTGCGAACGTGAACCAACCTGGCCGGCACACCATGACAGACTACAACCTCTGTCGTTCCAGAGGGGGGGGACGTCAGCGATGGCGGCCATCTTGCGCTATCTGGTGTTTGTCACTTCCTTACTTACTGAGGGAGACCTCTGAAACCCTAATTGTTTTTTAAGAACCAATTGAATTGGTTCACGTATAATGTAGATTTGGATGATGAATAAATGTAGTGATCAAATCTCCTATTTTTGTGACTAAGTTATGAATTTGGAAGCGTTAAAGATTAATCATGACACGCCGTAAAACGACGCCAGAGAGGAGGAACTGCAAGACATGTGAAACGGTATATGAAATCTCAACTGCATCGTAGAGGGCGTGAAGCTTTTCAGAGACATAAAGGCGAATTGATTCGACGTCATTTGGGCAATACGTTGTTGCCAGCAGCGTGGCGACCACGTTATAAATCCAATAATCAAATGATAAAGGAAGAATGGCAAACGGTTTTGAAACACAACTCTAAATAGGAACAAGTTGGGAAAGATAAAGACGTTAGGGAAAGGAAATATTAATGAAGAAACTAAGTAGGGGACATCTAGCCTATCACGGGAATCAATGCAACGTTGGAATGTATTTATCGCGGAAGCCGTCGTCAAAAAGGCGGCAGGACAGAAAGGGGGTATTTACCGTGGTAGTCGTAGACAAAAGGGTGGAATCTACGCGGGAGTCGTAAACAAAGAGGAGGTATCCTCCCATTTTTACTCCCCACTCGTCCCTGCACTTATTGCCGCAGGAAAAGCTGCAGCGTTGGGATAGACAGCGGGCGCAGCCGGTGCCGCAGGCGTAAGTGCTATAGCGAATAAAATATTCAGGAGGAGGAAAACGTCGAAGGAGACATCATCATCGCTAAATCCATCATGTTGTACACCACCCTAGGGACGGGTATATAAGTCGAGACACACAAGGTGGAGATTCATTTCACGATGCGTCGGATTCAGCATTTTGGGCGAGTTCATGCAAGGTTCTTATACCATTACATTTGATCATCCTAAAAGTACAACAATGGTGGGTGGAAGGTGCAGAAGAGTAGCACTGCGTTTGCAATTTCATCGTATTTGATTACGGAAGGAGATCCCATGCAGGAAGTTCGCTGCCATTTGGTGTCATTATACGCCCAGAGACGATAAACCGACTGGATATGTGACCATTACATCGCGCTTCCATGACTTTATCAAACATGAGACATCGGTGTGTGATGTTTTTGCAATTAATTTTATTCATGGTCTCAACCTACGTGTGATTGGGAAATGTGGTGCAGAAGAGAGTGTGATTATTCACCGTTTTAATTGCTGGGTCCATGAAAATTGACACGCGAGTATGGATACGTGGAACTGATTGTAGGGAATGGAGTATCGGAGAGGGAAAGAAAAGAATCTTGGTTGAAAAGCATAAAACTCTTGGAAAAAGTGACCATGGATAGTATTTCTCTCCCGAATGGTCTCAACGCATTGACTCTCATTGGAATATATTCGCCTCATGTATGCGGGATTAGTGAACTGTATAGGCTTGGCTACAGGAACATATGCGTCGCGGATGTCAATGGATGAATCATTCCCAGTATGAAGGTAAAGAAGCGTACCGTCGAGCACTGTTACATTTACGCCTAGGGAAAGCACTCACAGAAACTCAAGCTGCCAAGTTACAGTATGGGTACCACTGTGCGCTGTCAGATGTGGTCGAGATTCTCCTTCATTATTGCTTTGAACTACACTATCGACTTTATGTGCATACACTGTATTTAAATTATGATTCCTGTGAAGCTGCATGGGCCTGGACCAAGATTGACCACATCACTGTGATGCATGAATCAAACCACGGTGGACAATGGACAACTCCACAAGTCTTACATTGTTCATTATTGTAACTTCAGTGACTATGCCGAACATCGTACCTTGTGCAAGAATAATGCATGTTGAGAAATGATCTCAAGAAAGTACATCTCTATAATAAATGTTATTTCAATCACCTGTTATTTTTGATAATCATTGACTTGGGAATGATAGCACTTCTCAATTTTATGAACTATTTTCAACATTAAAATAATGCTAACTTGTAAATTTTATGAACGATTTCCAATCTTAAAATTCATCTTTAACATTAATTTTAACCTCTATTCTATCATGATATATCCTATAACCCATTTCACCCTTGAATAAAATAGTCATAGCTTACCATGTATGTTTATTGAATACACGTATCAAAAATATGAAGTAGAAGAAGAAAGATACACAAGTTAAAACACCCAATCGTCAACAAAGTCTACGTCGTCCGAAAATGCAATCGCTTCATCCAAGTTTTGTAGTTCAGTTCTAATGTTATACCGACTACTCAAATTAGGGGGTTTTTTCAGTGGACGGCGAAAGGGTTGTTTCCCCGGTGAAAGTCTAGTTTAGGGTAGCCAGCTGCATTCGGCGGGGTATTCTCCTTCTCGCAGAAACCTTCCATCGCGGTTTGTCAAATAGTCCTCCACCTGACCATCACTCATACTCGGTGGTCCGAGTATCGTCGAAACTAGAGCGTAGAAAGAAAGTTCAGGGGTTGGTGGGATGTAATAGGATCCATCGATGATGGGTGGCGTTGGTGGGTGGGAATATGGTCCGTCCAGATCGGGAATGGAGCCCCAGTGGGATGGGAGATCCGTTGGGAAATCGTCTTCTTCTGAACCGGTGCTAATGAAGGTAGTGGGCTTGGAGTTGGAATTGAGGGATTTGTAAAATAAAAATGTCTGTGGGGTCCACTTGTCAGAATTGGCGTTGGTAAACTCATGTTCACGAGTGTTATGAAGGTGGAACATTTTCGACTTGGCTTTATAGTTTTGCAAATGCCCCACCCCCTGCTCCGAGCATTAGACGTGCCCATTCTGTGCTTGGAGCACAGTGAACGGAGCATTGGGTGTGCCCCATATTCCCCATGTTCGGAGCACCCTATCGATTGGAGAACTAGTGTAAAAATGGAGAAACGATCAAGACACATACATGATGGAAGACTTTCATCAACGTGTACACCTATCCAAATCAGCTCATTATTTACCCGAAATCGACATGTCAACCGCACGCGATGTTGGAGAAAGTGATTCCAATATGTGAAGAAGAAGATCAAAGTGAAAGCCTGAATGTGAACTCTCCATTGGATACATTCACGATTTATGAACACAAAAGAAAACGGTTCTCCACCATTGATGGGTGCCAGGTGAACGTTATTATGAAAGTGACATCCAAGAAATGGATGGACTATTTATCCTCACTGAGGAACGTATGGGACTATGAATTTATGGACAGTTGTTAACAACAGAGATTCTTGGTGTCTATTGTATAACGTTTAATTTTGAATATATCTTCTGTTGGTAAATGGACATCAGAAGAAGAATATGTAAGCGACGCCAGACTAAGTATGAATGAAGAATGTCGTTGTATGAAATCATGTTGCTTTTCCATATTATAAGTATTCTGCTATTGGGTTGATAGATTTGGAAAAACATGCTGCTTGTACTCCTTTTTCTTCTGAGAGAGATTGTACGTTATACTCACCGCCGATGAGTAAACTATTTAAGTTATGGATCCTCACACCTCTCTCAAATAAGATCATTGTTACTCCTGCCACTATTATCGAAAAAGACGACATCGCCTATTCGGACAAGACACCCTCGAAAAGACGACCACGTGGAAGATGGACATCACGCCACAGAAAGTTCGACATCTCCTTCTCACCAAGCGCGGATGAAGATCCTTATTGATTTTTGGTTCGATGAACGCATCCGAAGCAATGATATCCCCACATTAGAAGAGTTTACCGACACGTCCACCGTCTATTTGAATCAATTGGTGCTGAAGGACCGCTATTCCATCGTGGGACGTGTATATTTACTCATGGCTATTTTTGAGGATGATGTTTTGTATGAGGAAACACTATGGAGCTTTATGAATGAGAAACATTTGAAATATTTACAAGAGCTGTATCATAAGCGTGTGATTTCAGCAGCAAGTTTTTTCTTTTTTTTATTTCTTTTATATCAAAGAGACATTGAATCGTATCTGTGCTCATTTCACTGTTTTGTTTCAATGGCCAACGAATGTATTTAAGCATGCACAGTGATGGTGAACACACAACAAAAATCAACCATGAAGGGAGGGTAACGCGTGAAAGTGAAGAGACAATGACGTTGCGAAAATTGAGAATAACCTCGATGTCCTGTCTGTAAATGCCCTTATCAAAAAAAAGATCGTCTGAGAAGGGCATATTTATAATTCACACCATCTAAAATATAAAACCCCCCCAACAAAAGAAGAAATAAAAGCAAGTCAAGAGTTCATCTATGCATGTCTATGCGGGGAAACACTCGATGGAACGGTGGATTAAGGAAGGACAGCTCAACAATTTGCGCGTCAACATACCCATATTTTAAACGAGCGAATGGACGGGAGAAAATGTTGAGTAAACTCAACTATATTATTCAACAGCATGTTCCGAGATTCCTCTTTGAAGGTGTCATCTACGTTGACAGGACAAGATCGTCAATTATCACCTCAACCACCTCACGTCGTGCAAACCCCCTTGCGACCCCCTCAACCTATGAATACAGATTTGGATGCAGACGATAGTCTAGAAGCACTCATTCGACCTTTCACCTCCAGCGGATCATCGCGCTCTTAACACAAGCAACACCTGATCATGCTCACACTATGCTGCAAGCTGTCGTGAAAAGTATGGTTGAAGATCGAGTCAGAGTGATGCTCCCCCGGATTCCACCCATACGGGTCCATCAAATACAAGAAGACATTGAATCGATTGCCGCAGATGTTTTAGCCATGCTGCGAATGAGATTGATATGAGTCCTCTATCGTTAGAGAATATTCAACCTACACTAAGTCATGTGACATTTGATAACTACCCAGGTCCTGTCAATGATCACAACAGTTATGTCCAGGCCATGTCGAACACAGTGGGAAATCCAGAGGTTGATCAACAAGAATCAAGAGAACCTCTCCAACAAAACTCGGTGGGGGTAGGAACCTCTCAACAACCCATGGACACACACCCCGTGGAGGAAAGAATGTTTTATCCAGTCAATTCACCTGTCATTGACAACTCCAACGAGTACATTCTTCAACTGAACAATTTGAAAAACAGCGCCATTGTTCAACTGTTGAACGATTCTATTCGTCTCCATGAATGTCATTTAAATGCTCGCAAACGCATCTTGCACGTGTTGGAAGATGCATTTAATCGACACATTCATGAACCCAATCTTACAGATGGCAATGGAGACTATTTGGATGAGACATTGGAAAGCATGCGTGACTTGCTGACTCAAAAGGAAGAGTTTATTGCCCACTTAACCAACCAAAATGCAGACGTCCACGCTAGGGTGGTCCACAAATATATGGGAAAAATAAAGCATTCAAAATTCGCCTCGCTCCCTTTATTTTCTTGTTCCAATACATGTTTTGGAATTCCAGTTCAAATTTCAGCTCAATCGGAGAGTATTTAGCGGTCGCGCCCAAGTATCGAATTCAGGAGTAGTCAGACTTCGCGTTTCTTCGAGCGTCATTTTATGAATCGTAATACAACTTCTTGCGTGTTATGAGTCACTTCTGTATGAAGCGCACGCCTATGAGTGAACAGAAAGGAAGGAAATGATTTATTGATTAAAGAACTTGCCACCGAGCGGTCAAATACACCTTTCACATAATAGAGTTCAGTTATCTTGCGCGTTCAATGCCATTCGTTCCCTGAGGTGTCGGCCTGAATAAGCTTATACAGTACATTGAACTCGTCTTGTGTTTTTCTCCGACTGCTATCTACACCCTGTTTCGTACACACTCGTATCAACTGTTTATCAATCCGTGCAATCAAGGTGAGTTTATTTGAGATCATCTAATTGTACATGTATAAAACTCGAGCCGATAGTGATAGAAAAATTCTTATCCAACAATAAGAGATGACATCTACCTAATGATAAGCCTTAACTATATTTTCTCAGCAAAGATATAATGAAATAACGCATTTGTTAAACCCACATATTATTCATCCATATGTATAGACTAACAAGTAATGGATCTCAGCCATCAACATATCACCACCTGCGGCAAACGAGATGTTTCTTAAGCGATTCGTTACAGAATAAATAATTAATAAATTCGGGGGATCTTAGGCAATATAATATTGATGGTTGGTTCAATTAATAAATCCGTTACAAAAATAAATAATGATAAAAAATTACATGTCACTTTCTTGTTGGGGATTTTATTCGTATTACCCTGCATGTACTATGTTTACCAGAAAATATATTTCTATGTATTTTAGTGGTTAAAATAGAAGTTTTATGAATTGATAATGTATAATGAAACACTTGCTGTACAGTGTACACATGCATATCCTGTCGCAGTACATGTACCTATATTCAATATTGATATTTTTCTTGTAGATATGGCTCGAAAGCTACGATTCCAAGGGTGCGATTGCTGGCTGATCGGAATATCTACTCAGAACCATCAAAACTCCAAGGTTTGCCAATCTAAACATGATCGTGCTGCTAAAATACATGTATCATCATGTAGAGTTGAATCAAACTGCTCGCGAAGAGTTGCAAAGCAACATTAGAAGAGGTTCTTGGGTTTCTGGAACAGAGCGCGAATACCAAACAATGATGACAGAAAAAGCAAATTTCAAAGCTAGCGAGATTGGTTAACGAAGTACAATGATTTGAAAAAGAATAAATACAAGAAAAGTGATTCTGCTCGTATGCATGAGTCTATGTTCACAGCAAGATCTTCCGGCGTTATTTGACGTAGCACCATCAGAATGCTTTGGATGATAATGACAATTCAAGAGGACATCATAACTTCTTGGATAAGCCAGCGTGAAGATGTTCGAGAGCAGCGTATGGCTGGTATAGATGTGGAACTTGCCCTCAAAGAGAAACGCAAAAAGGAAAAGAAACGAAAAATGTGAGATTCGCAGAGAAAAAGAAGAGGAAAGAAAGAGACTACTCGAAACCAACCATGGAAAAAACAGTAAGCGCTAAAGTAACAGCGGAACAGGAAGATATTGCCAGGTAATGAGCCTACCACGTTGTAACAAACCATTCATGAAACATTCGCGTAAAAGTTCTTCGTCCAAGGAAACTGATACAGAATATGTATCTTCGTCACGCTTCCAAAAAAAATTCTCACTAAGTCTGTGACAGGGGTGCGTATACGATTTTATGAAATTAGATAAAAAATCATATAAAATTATGTACATTCATCTTCAGGTGTTGCTGATCGGTTTGGTCTATCCAAAAGACAGTTATCGTACTGTGGCTACAGTATTGAATAAATTGACATCCTTCGTCAGGTTCAAGATTTTGTGCTTTCGTACCTCTGCCACTTACGTTCACGAACATTTAATCTACAAAAAGTCTCCGAAGAAGTGAAGATTAGTACCACATTCCCAAACTTCTGTAAACTGTTCACTGGGGATACTAAGTTGTTTGGGAGAACTTGGAGAACATTTTGGCGGTAGTCGTTTGCGGAGGACTTTCCAATTAAGATATCCGAAAAAAATTACTTGGTGTTCTGATATAGACTCATCGTCTTTTGAATGAATCAGGCGAATGGCGATTCATACTGGGATTCTACGTGATTGGAACTTACAGCGGAAGGTCTTTGCACTTTGTTTTTTGACACGACTTCTTCTAATACTGGCGTTTTCAACGGTGCTGCTGTTATATTTAAGAACGACTTTTGAATAGGAAATGTCTGTGGTTGGTTGGCATGTCGTCATCATACTATGGAGGTTATGGAAGCCGGAGTCTGCTCTTCTATTTTTGGGAAAATCCACTGCCCAGACAATCCATTGTTCAAAACGAGTTCAAAAACATTAGACTCGTTAGAAACTCATTAGACAAGTCGATGGGAAAAGACTTGTCAGGCTTCCAGAATCAACATGGCTTAACATCAGAAAGAGTTAATTATTGAGCGTCTTCAAAATATTCCTGGTCGCTTCTGTCGTGATGATTATAGGGAGATGATCAATGTAGCGTTGGTACTTCTGGGAGAGCTAAACCCTGATGTGTTGAGGAAACCTGGTCCCATTCATCACGCAAGGTGGATGTCAAGAGTACTGTACTTAGGGAAAATGCTGATATTTTTCCTTCAACTTGATTACTCGGAGGATTTCATTGAAAAGTTGAATAGACTCGCAATTTTTAACTGTCCCTGTTATAGTACAGTTCATGGTTCGATTCCTCTGAGTGTGTACTGCTCATGCTCCAGCGAATGATATTCGACTTTATATAGATCTTCATCGATTCAAGCTGATTGATTCTCAGATTGCCACTACGCAGCTCTTGACAAATTAAATAAATCATCTATGGATATCTAACTCCAGAAATGTTGACGCTGATGTTTATTTGGACTAATGTTTCCTGGCTGCTACAAAATTCCCGAAATGGTAAAAATAGGTTACTTGAAGTGAAACTCTATCATGTCAAAAGCAATCTGTGGATGAAGAAAGGTAAATCAAGAATTTCCAGCAGATCTCATTATTGAGACTGTCAGCCTGGTCAACCTCATTGAACAGAAATCAGTGGTATATTCATTAAAAGTTTCAATCAAGCTCTCATATATATATTGATAACAAATGGCTTTATGAAACCAGTGGACACATGAGAACGAAAATGCAGAGACTTTTCGTCGCGAGAAATGTTGTTATGCATCCTGAAATTTGTGTAACGTTGGCGCGGAGCGTGCCGGTGAAACTTGTCGAGGTGGTATGAGGGGGGGGGGGGGGGGGGGGGGTGGGGATGGTGGGGGGAGGGGGGGGTCAGGGGGGGTTTATTTATTTACCTTTTCTTTTTTCTTTTTGGTTTTTTTTTTGTTTTTTTTTTTTCTTTATGTTTTTTATTTTTTTTTTTTTTTGTTACTTTTTTTTTTTTTGGTTACTTAAGTTACTGTTGACAAGGTGACGAAGGATCCTGAGATGACGGCCAATAATCCTTTTCCTTTTTGCCAATCGGTGTTGAACATCATCCGAAAGCAGTTTTCTGAATTCAAAAAATCTGCTTTCTGTGAAGAAGTGAATGGGACGTTTAGTAAGTTAATTTGTTTTATGTAGCCTACCGTGGTAAGGAAATTACAGTTGTGTGTTGTACTATGCTCTTAAGATATTAACAGTAGTATCCGACAAGCTTTGTTTGAATATTTCTGAAATATACTCATTTTTCGTAATTCAAATAAATTTGTTTTCTGTCTTTTACATAATCACTCAAAAGCTAAACTAAATACATATCAGATTTTGTTAGCTTGCTTTTAGGCTATTAGTATGATGTTCCAATTTAAAGTGGTGAATTAGAAAATCAGAAAAAAATCACTGTGTAAAACTAGTTAATTGTAATCATTTATATTACTTGAGCGCGACCTCTTAATTTGATGCAATAGTCCTCAAAATTCATCACAGACTTGTATTTAGCATTTGGAACAAGGGCGTTATGGGAGTGAAAGCGATTTCGGAAATTTTGTAATTTGGACCACCC
>CAJQUW010005417.1:0-24548 GCA_907163375.1 Prostheceraeus crozeri | reverse complement strand
TGTCACTTTACCGAAAAATTTCATAATTCTTCCCTTTTGATTCGCCTTTGTGCTTTTATAGGTGATCTCCGGTTTGACAAGAGGGACGGAACCGGGAGGAACTCGGCAGACACGCAGATTCATGCATTACATTGGAAGCCTTAGGATGTGTGATGCATCACTCTATGTTGTGACAGAGTCCTCATTCTCGGGTTTCGTCCTCTATAAAAAGCTCATTCTGGCGGTCGGACAAATACCTACTAAACAAGAGTTCTTTGTTTCAAGTCTGAATGTGCACAGCCAAATTGTAGTTTTGAATGGCTTGATACCTGAATTAAAACCACTGAACTGATCATGCAGTTGCATAATTCTGCACTTTTATCCTGCATGTGCATGCAAATATTTTTCCATCTTTAACGCAAACAAATCCGAAATTTACTCATGAGTGACAAGCAATCTCGGGCGAAGAGATCTCACAAACAAAGGATCAAAAAGTCCAAGCTACTAGCCGCTCTGTCATGCTGACTTTACTAACTGAAGATAAGCTCCTGAGTTGATTTCAAAGATAATAAAGAGACAGGAAGAACATGTTACAGCCTGCACTTTGATTGCTGTGTAGATATAATTGTGAACAATGTAATTGTCATAATCTGTTGTCATTCGCCATCATGTCCTGTCATGTCTATTCCATGATAATTCAGACAGATGAATGGAAATCTCTGAATTATTATCATAGGACACGAAGTGCATTCACCGACAACAGACTTTTGGAAATTCCTTCCGTCCTAACCACGACCAAATCTACCAAATTATCTATAATGAAGTTCATTTGAAAACATTCTCTGTTTGTGGGTACATCTACAGTGGGTAGAGGTTGACACTTGGTATTGAAAGATTGCCAGTAAATTCGAAATATTGGAAATTTAAAGTAATGAAATTAGCTTGATTACCTATGTCAGTTTATGAGAGGAGACACAATTACATTGATTCAGCGGAAACATAATTTTAAAAAGAAGGCAGATAGTTATAGAATTCATTCACAACAGGAATATTAAAAACAATACCACGTCGAAAAGGCTTCTAATAATTTAGTGATTGCTCATATTCTGATAATTCATCCTACAATAAAAGAAATACAAAACTCTTGCCACAGTAAAAAAGACTTGAACGTCTCCGTGCGTTCCCGAGACTGAATAGAATAGGACCGACGTTCCCCTGTGTGTCGTAAGAGACAACCAAAAGGGGCCTTTTGCCACTGCAGCTCTGGTGTTGGCAGTTTGATGTCTTAGTCTCATTGCCTTCCCTCAGTGGCTATACTATGTTGCTGTTGCGGGGGATCCTGACAACCCTATCTCTGCTGTTGGAACAAAGCTCTTTGAGCTTCCTCCCCTGTGGTATATCTGGCTATGCTTGTCCAAAGTCGCCTCAGCGATGGCGCCGCCCCTCTTCGGAGGTAGGGTGTGAGGTGGAACCATTGCGGTTTGGGGTGGCATCTAATGAAACATTCGGGATCTCCAGCCAAAAGATCGCTAAACTAAGTACTTAACCGTTGCTTGCCGGAATTAGCCAGGAAACGCAGAAGAGGAATCTGGGTCGATTGAAAAGCTGCTCATTCATCCGAAACTGACACCTGCTCATTCAACGATAACATTAACGTCTACACTCTTCATTCCAAGCCATCTTTAAGATAGTATGATGCGTTAACGTCACTTCACCCCATACAGGGGGCTTGGACGGAGCAGACGTTATTAGAGAGTTATGATCCTTGACCCCAGATGCCCTTCCTGACGATTTCAATGACACTTTCGGGGCTCGAACTCTATACTGAAAAATCACTAGGCCATGCACTTAACCAGTGTGCCACGAAGATCTTCAAGATACTCTTCCAATTCATCAAACCTTGATGTTCCGGCTATTTTAAAATGCAATCCATCTATCATTTGGTCAACTTTAGAATTGCAAATATCCTGGCATTTTGGAAAGGAAGCTCTCTACAAAACTGAAATATTATTAGCTTGACATCGAACAAACACCATTCCTTGAGACAATCATTTGAAACACAAGTCATTTCGGTCTCACTGAAACCGTATCGGTGAAAATGAAGGGCAGACTGAAGAAGGGCAAACACGGGTAAACAGATTTGAAATACGAGACAAGCTTTAATGTCCCCAAAAGAACAACTCCCGATGAGGGTGGCGGTATATGCCCTGTGAAATCATGATACAGCGCTGTCTCCCCAGAGTGGTATTTAAACACAACTATTTTCCACTGCTTGTTTGACAACACGGTTCAAATATTTCATACGCTTGTCACTCAAAGTACACACTTATATGTGAAGGATGAACCCCTCAGTGTCATCAGAAAACGTTATCTTCGTTCGTTTTTTTTGCAAGCAAGGAGAAGTACAGATGTGGCAATGAAATGCAAGTATACAAATCTACTTTAAATATCACATTCATCACCGTTGACTTCGATCTTCAAGAATGTGGAGCTTCTCCACTTTGTTTAACAACAAAATTATCGAATAAGGAAAAAATGCATTCGTATATAAGATAATTTAAGCATCGCAAGTTTCATACATCGTTGAAGGAGAGCATCAAAATTTAGTACATCATTCAGACGTTTTCAACTAAATTTAAAGCTAATTGTACGGATTTATGTTATTAACGAGGCTTAAATGGATATCGCAGAAGTTGTTTCATAGACCCTATTTAATTAGAAAAATTGTTGGCTTAAAAATCCAATTTGCGGAATTTATTTTGCAATAAAATTTATTTCCCAGCATTGCAAGTTCATCCATGTGGTTAAGTGACTGGATCTTTTCGTCGGATGTTCGATTCTGAAAGTGTCATAACATTTCCCGTCTGACTATGTTGTCACTCTACAAGTCACCGGTTGGGGAGCAGTGATATCAAAGCTTCATTGTTTTCATTTTCAATTTTAAGTACAGGATAAATAGTTTGAATTGACACAGCTATTCTTGACCATAAGAGCATTATTCATTTCTATCAAAATACTTAAGCTGCCCTGAGGACCTGATGACCAAACGTGAAAGCAAAACTCAATCACAGGGCGAACCTGAGCCTTATAAAAACAATACTCCAAGATGATCAGTCCCATGATCCAAAAAATGATCCATATTTGACTCGGATAATAGAAAATGGTCAGAATTTAAAATTGTGAATGCGAAAACAGATCTTCGACATGACACAAATAATAGAATGAAATGATAAATAATGATGAATAATAAAATGATAGGTAGATTCTGAGATTGGCAGACATCCAACTGTTACAGAGGAGAACCGAGTGTACCAGCTTTTGTATAAATGTGTCAAGAAATATGTAAATGATAAAACGTATAGATACATTATGCCCTCTGGCGAAGAACCTGGTAGAATGTACGGAACAGCAAATTTACAAAAAGTTGATAAGCCGATGCGACCAATTATTGGCACTATTGGCTCAGTTACTTATAAGATAGTCAAATACTTGGACAATATTATTAAAAACGCATTGATGCGATGTACATGCTAAAATCCACAAGTTACTTAATTGACAACATAAATCAACATAAAGCATTGTTCAATGATAAAAATATCCTAGCACGTTTTGATGTAGTTTCACTTTTTACAAATATCCCAGTCGATGAAATTATTTGCTTTGCGGCTGATTTTGTTTATGTAGAGAACTCCCTCAACACACCTAAATATAGTTAAGATACTTTTTATAAAATTATGTAAATTTGCAACGGAAGGACATTTTCTTTTTGACAACAAAATGTTCCGACAGGTCGATGCCGGAAGCATGGACTCGACCCTCGCACCTACTCTAGCAAACCTCTTCCTTTCAGAATTGGAACGGGATTGGTTTAAAGTCAATTGTAGTCCCATCTATTATTGTAGATGTGTAGATGACTAGTATTTTTGATAATTTAAGTAACGTAAATAAGTTTCAGAAATTTCTGAACGAACAGCATCCGAATTTGGAATTTACCTCTGAAGTAAGAGGCTCAAGTATTTCATTTTTAGATGTAAACATTAGTGTGTCAAATACTGTAGAAACTAGTGTGCTCTAAAAGGACACGTATGTTGGGTTGTTATTAAACTTTGGAGGCAATTGCCCTAAACAATGACATAGAGGTCTAGCATTAGGCATGATAAAATCGTGCGAGCATAATTTCAAGTAATTGGATAACTTTTGATAGCAAAATAAAAAGATACTACAACTCTTTCATGGTAATTGTACTAGAATAATTTCCTCAAAAATCCGGAATACCACCAAAGAGTGGGGACCCTGGGGCGCATATTTTTATAATTTCAGTTTTTATTCAGTTTTCCATTAGAGCTATAACAGAGACACACGGCTAAAGTAGGATGGCAATGTAAAATTCTTCAGGAGGCCTAAGTAAATCTGTTTCCAATTCCATTGCATTGTTAGGATTTTTCTACTACTTTATGTAATCAACATTTAATTCAAAAAAAATGTTGACACTTTTAAGAAAGGAAGGAGAACTAAACTTCCAGATTTTCTTATTTTTAGGTCTCGCACTGCGTCATACACCCTTCAATGTACTTTTTAAATCATTACCTGTGCGAACAGACAGGTGCGACTAAGCGCACAGCCCTATCTTTTGCTACAATCAACACTATCGTCTTCTCTTTGCTAATTTTGAGGCCCAACTGTTCGCTTTCTTCCAACATCTTGTCAACAATTTTAAGCAGTTTCTTCTCCGCATCCGCGAACGGAGCGATATCAGCAGCGTATAGAATATTGCTCAAATTCACACCACCCACACAGATACTATCTATCTCTTTGATGCACCGAATGATCATCTCACTGTTTAAAGTGAATATGCATCCCGAGAAAAACGCACCTCTTTCGATTCTTTTAAATCACCCGTTGTCTCATCGATTCTCATGGCTAGTCATCGGTTATGCAGAAGATAAAATAATGCACATGATTTAACAAATCACATTATATTATGATGAAATACATCGTAGATAGTTTAATAACATCTGTGCGTAATGCGTGTTGGAAATTGCGATGAAAGTAATTGAAAAGAAGATTATGATGGTGATAATGTTCTGAATTCATCCCTTGGTTTACTTTTCGGGTTTTCTCTCTCCCAATTCCTGTACAACATTTGAGCTCCGATAATTTTGTGAGGTTTTGGCAAAACGTAGAAATAATTACATTGAAAAAATCTAGTTGCGAATAGGTGCATTCTAAGTTCGCACAAAATTCAACTGCGTCGCAATGCTTTATTCCATACCGCTGAGACATAGGAACTCATGAGAACTGTCCGACAGAAACACAACACGACTGTTGCGCTGTGATTTTCTCTCTATCTTTAGCGTTAAATTGAAAACCAACATTTTGAAAGCCTGAACTGATAGTAAGTGATTCATTAATTTAGTCTAAAATAGGAAATGTACCTCATGAGTTCACCAATGCATTGACATCGTCTTTCTCCATAACATCAAGTTATCTTGCGAAACATTGAATGGAATAAATTAATTAATGAATGATCAAAGATTTCTTAACAGGGTTTCGAACTCTTAGTTAACATTAGCGAAAGGCATCCAGTTACATGCTGTATTGTACATACTTCTTTTTGAACCCAGAATTAATGCAGCATGACAGATAAACGTCTTCTTTCATTTAGGGAGTGAAATGTAAGAATAATAACATGATCGGAACACATCTATATATTTAATTCAAAACGCTTTGCCAATTATTTAGGTGCAGGTGTCACCATTTTACTAAGTACCCGAGAATTACGAAATAAGCTAGGGGTGGAGCAGCCTTCGCAGACTCGAACCCTGGACCGTCTGCTCCTCCGTGCCAAATCGCGGCCTTTACTATGAGTAACGAAGACATGAGGTTGAAACATCCCCATAGAAACCCTGTTTGAAGAAGTGTGGAAACATAAGTAAAACCTATCCGTTTTCAACCGTTCACATATTTTCATCTCGTCGAATTTTGCAAAAATACTATGCAAATTTTATAAGCGTAGAGCCAAAATAATGCAATCTATCGTTTTGGCTACCTGTAGGGATGCAGAGAAGAATGAACATTGGCCTGAGCTCCCAACGAACTCGAGGAAAGGGATCAGACTGAGCCAGTCGGCTGTCGATTTTTGCCATGATGATAACAGAATATGACATGAAGAGTCAACACGATGGGACTAGATACCCTCTGTCGAAGGCTGCATGCCTGAGTGATGAAGCTTTGACCGTCACTACTCCCTCATTGGGGCTTGGACGCCGCTGATATGGTTAGGCTTCAGTTGGAGCGTTATGAGGTTTCTAGTCCGGATGCCCTTCCTGCCGACTTCCAATGACACTTTCGGGGCTGGACATCTGGATCAAAAGACCGCTAGGCAAGCACCTGACTACTGTGCCATGGACACCACGTACAGGTATATTTTCTCAGTTTTGAAACCGAAGTGCATCACATTAATCAGCAATTTGTCATTGATTATTCTTTCCTTTCCTCTATACTATCTCGATATCTAAACGTGCAAAACAAAAAACTGATACAAATTAAGATTGTAAAAAAGATTTTATTTCAGCATTCACTGCAATGTCTATGCCTCAGGTTTGGAGCATCTAAATTTTAATCAGACGGCCTGCAATGCATCTTGAGTTGGCATTGCCAAATTATCATATAAACAGCACTATAGGACTCGAACTTGCGACCCCAGGTTATCTCATTCTCTCGCTCTACCAAGTGAGCCACGAACCGCTTACATGTGGATTACATTCACTCGGCAGAATCAAGTCCGCACCACCACACATCAGTTGTCACAGCAATCATGATAAATGAATAAATATTTCACAATTGTAACTGTCATAGCATTGTGCATCCATGGCATTTTAAACTTAAGTCAGCACTCACACAAAATTGAATTGATTTTGGAATAGAGCGGATTATCTTTGATGTAATGAAACGAACAGAGTGCAAAACATTGGACTATTTTAGATTCTGATGGTTAATTGATTGGCCGGTCAATCAAAATACTTTAACCATTCCAATTTCTACCATACTGACCGTCGTCCTGATATTTTGAATACAATTCATGCTATCCCAGGAGTATACTACATCAAGCAGTCAATGAATAATCATGTAGCTGACAAGCTCTACTCTTCAACTATTTACAATGACAAAATTAACCCTCACATAAATTTAGACGAGAAATCCACTCAGTTGTACGATAAACGATATGTCAATTAAGGCTATAAATCAATAGACAGTACCCATCTGAATTGATATACATTCTTCAATCTGATAATTGCGAAACGAAAATATTTTTATTGTCCAACCAAATACATGCTTGACATAAAATTCGCCTGTTTCCTTTTATTTATCAGCAATAGAATAAATCCCACTTTTTCTCTTGAATCCACAACACTGACATTTTCATAAATGAAGTCTTATCCCACGCGATGTCGAATTATGAGCCTATTTCTAGCCAGACGAAAACGTCACCAAATCTATGACGAACATGTCACTCTTCCAGACGTACGAAGTGCAAGGTAGTTGAAATGATTACTAAGTAATAAAACCGTAAAAACAACACCAGGAAGGCAGTATCGAATGAAATATGAATGCAGTGCACATAATGAACACAATTAAGATCAATCTGAACTGGCTGTTCACCTTCGCATTAACAGTTTCCAGCACTTAGTTCGATGAACGGCTAGGATGACTGAATCTACGACTAGGAACACAACATACCTGTCACCCGCTGTCATAACTGATCCTGATGACACTTATGTCCGTAGTACCAAGTGTTGTCTTCACTTTTATTCACATTGTACGTGAGAATTCGACCATGAATGTGTCTTGACTAAGGTCAAGGAGATTCAGAAGCTAATCAGCAAAATGGCAATTGATGACTGAAGAACTTGTGGTGAAGGGTGGCTCATTAAAATAAATTGTGATATTTTGTGAAATTTAATAATTATAGTTTTCGTGGCTCAGTGGCTAAGTGCTTGGATTGGCGCTCTTTTTGGTCTATAGGTCGATCCCCGAATGTGTCAGTGGAAGGACATCTGCACTAGAAGGATCACAACACTCCAGCTGAAGCCTGATTATGGAAGCACCGTCCAAACTCCCAGTGGTGAGCAGTGCCGTTGAAGCTTCATCACTTCGACATGTAAAACAGATCATGATTCGGATTTTTATCAAAGAAGCTAATGAATTCACCGTAATTCCCATTAGGTGGTGGAGTTGATTAAATTTACTAATTCAAATAATATACATTTCATTTATAATAAGCTGCAAAATGATTTCATCTTGTACCGTCAAATGAGAGAACTTGCACACAATTTTTCAGGTTTCTATTGTGCTATTTAAAAAATACGGGACCGATGTACTTGTAACTCAGTATGAACCGCACTCTCAATGTTTCAAACTGATTTAGAAATACTGTCAAAGAAAAAATTATTGTATCATTTTCTGGACAATTTCTGATTTTTCAAAATAGGGAAACTTGCATAACGCACATTTTAACATTTAAGGTGCGTCTATATTTGATCGATAACGACAACGATAAATTCGTGACATTTCACTTTATCGTTGAAGTTCGCTGTTGCCATTGTAACAATTTATCGTTGAGAAAGTCGGACTAATGTGAGCAACAGCTATGCTACACATGCAGAGCGATTTTACTTCAATGTATCGTTATCGACATTGGTCTTATGTGAACACAGCTTTAGAAAATACTTATACTTATATTTCCGGGATTTTGCTTCCAAAAGAGTTTCTCGATGAAACTTTCAATGAAAAGTTTTCTTGATTGTAAGGTAGTCAGTTGTATTTCTTACAAAGCAGCTGTCTCTGATTCACATTTTTCCCTTGAACATGCAGGTTAATTATGTAAAATGAGGTCAGTGCTCATGTAAAAAGATTGCCAGCGCACACTTCAGTAATACATCGATGAGTAGCTATTTACGCGTCATTTCTACACTACGGATTGATCCGCTGCACACTCGCACATTTTTGTGTTGACAATTTGCTGACAAAGAAAAACAGACAAAGTACTGCCTAAAATTAAAGGGATAAATAAAAGATTTTGTTTTGTAACCGATTTGAAGTCATACCGCCATGGTAAATAGAATAATGTGATAATTAATCGCATAAGCATTCAAATCCAGTATTATCTAGCACCCACATTAATTTTTTTACGCATCATACATTGTATATTGAATATTGATGATAAAGAGTTGTCATGTGGGTTCTCCTTCATCCTGCAATCATTCTACATGGACGCTCATTCGACGTTGTGTAAGGAGCTAATTGCTCGATGACAACATACATTTAATCAAAAGGACTGATGAAAGAACGCACTCGAAGTTGAATACGAAACTCGGTGAAGGTCCAGAATCGGATAATAAACTCCGTATAATGTTGATGTGGGTAATAAACTGACAGCATCTGCTGTAGATCCAAGCACGTTTTATAAACTAGTAATAAAATATAAACTTTTACTACATAATGGGATATAAAGTGGAAATAGCTAGCGCAATTTTTTCATACTCGAATGCTACTGTAATTCTTCCAAGGCAAGGCACTGTAACAAGCCAATTCGCCAGAAATTACTTGGGATAAGGACACCAGTCTCAGTCTTTGGTCATGCACTAACAGCTCTCAACAGGTCAGGCTTCTGGTTGAGAGTATAATTGAACAAATTATAATTAAAAGAATAAATATTAAACATATGCCGAGACCCCGAAAGGAAAAAAAATCAAGAGGTGAGAACAAATTATTCTTTATTATTAGATTTATTCTTTCACTGGCCAAATGTGTCAGCTGCCGGCTTTCTATGTATATCCACCTACCAATGGTTTGTGCATAGAACGCAAACACGAACTAGCATTCGTGTTTGCAAGTTCAAATTTTTGAACCCGAACTCATAGAAAAATATTTGAATTATTTCATTAATTGTAGATGTCTGGAGGTCGGATGACGATTTATCGGCATTCTGATTTACTTATTCTCTACAATAGGGTATACTACACTGATGACGGCAAATAAGCCAGAAACGTTTGTAGTTCCCGTAATGATTTAAGCCAGATTTTGTTCTCAACTCTTGAATTTTTTCCTTTCGGGGTCTCGGCATATGTTTAAGATGTACATGTATAGTATAGATAGAGTGCAATTGCTACCGAGCTATGCTCATAGTGTGCATGTTAAATGCAAATCAGGCATTAATAAGTATTGTTATCAATGTTTTATATGATTTCAATAAGGATATATAATAATATAGGGACCTAATATGCTTGACAGCATTCATCATTCGTATAAATTGTTTACCTGGCCTATACGAACGTCTTTAATGTTATTGTATGAAATAATCCATTCATGCGGTGTGAAGGAACTCCCATAGAGATTTACTGTTGCATGGGAATGAAAAATCTGGCAACTCTCTCTAGCTAAACATGATCTCATGTACGAGCATCGTGCATTGCAACTATCTCAAACGTTGCAAAAGTGAATAGAAACATTATTTTTACCTTATGAAGCAAATTTCATGAAAAGTCACATTGCAAACAAAATCGCGCGATTCTTGGTCAAACAATGATTCCGTCACACGACTAATCGAGCGGAATCGAATAACTGCGCCCCCCTGTGATTCTCACACACATCATTATTCAGCTCTTTCATGAAAGTGGTCAGCTTTTATCATATTGTGAATCTCTTGGACAATAAACCTGTATATCATTTTAAGAGAAAGATTCACGCCAACCCTTTCGACACCATTGCTGTATCATTGTCAAGCTGAAGTGATAATATTCTGCTTATTCCACTCTTCCCTGGAGATGTCATTGATCTATAGTAGATTCTGAGCGTTTAATCTACTACACCACCAAAATGTTTTATCATGTATTCTTCGCAAAAGAAACCTATGAATTTTATAAAATTACAGTTAACATGCATGCATTGCAATAAATAACGACATTAATATGAACAAGCAAAAGTCATGAGTGAAGATGTCACATGTCAATTTCAATTTCACCCCAAGATGTTGATAATCTCATCTTTTTCCTTGTAGCTTCTGGAACTATATTCATTCATACGATTGCTGGTGGAAGGTGCCATCTCATTGATCGGCGATTTTAATATTGTTCTTATTGACATTCGTTTTTCATTTATCATACCGGAGCTTCCATTCAATGCAAGATGCATTTCCTTCTCATATGCCTCCTCTTCGACGTATGCCATGTCAGCTCTTTCGCTAAAACGACCAGTATTTTTTTCAAACTTCTCTCGGAATGACAGCTTTCATCATTCTATTCTTTGCAGTTCTGCGTACACTTGGCTCTAGAGACAAAGTCCTTTGAATTTAGAGGTAGCATGATCCTCTGAATACATGTCTAATGCGTATAGGATATCACACTGATTTCAGTAGATAAACGCTGAGAACCTACGAGTATCATAAGCCATCTATTCTCCGAGCCGGAGGCGAGGAGAATAGATAGCTTATGATACGAGTAGATTTTCAAGCAGCGTTTATCTTCGGAAATCAGTGTGATATCCTAATTTATGCGACCGATATCTTAAAGGGAATAGAAATTCATAAAACTCAAGCGTTTAACACTGCAAATGTTGACAACATGAAAGACATGTTTAGTGGAACTTTCTCAAACTGTGTATTCAATGTCAAGTTTGAGAAGTAAGAGACAATATGACATGACTCATCATAGTATGATACTTATTGTTGATAAATTATTAAAATTTGTTCAATTTACTAATTTATCATAGTTTTCAATATTTTACTATGGATCTATGTACCCAGTAGAATAAACGATTATATAGTTTTTACCACCCATGTATCCACTTAAGCCAATCAACTATCAAAATAAGGCAGTCGATTGTCCAAATAGTTCACCCATGTATCAGAATAGAGCACCGAAGTGTCATACTACACCACCCAAGTGTAAATAAGTTCAGTCAAGTATCAAAAAATCCAATACATGCTTTTTAGTGTTTATTCCTACTAATATCTATGTCCATAGGTTTATGAGGATATTCAAAGCATGTTTAATTAATGAATTACCATGAAAAAGGTGAAATATGATTAGGAGAAATTACTGAGTCATTCAGATTTTCAGAGTTATTCGCCGAATATTCACCCATCAAGCAAGAATGGGGAATAGGGTGGTAAGTACACACATTGATGTTCTGGTCTCAAGTTAGGTCCACCATCCTCGGGACTTGAGTTTGCGCCAGAATGAGATGGAGCATTATCAAAGATGAAAGCCATGGGCCGTTCATGATCTCCTGAAATCCTTTCCAGAACTGAGTGGAATCGTGCTTTGGTCACACTACCCTCGAAGATCTCATGGAACAGCAATCCACGGGTGTGACGATGGCGAATATGACGGTGAAGTTTCTCCCACGTCTCCCCGCAACGACTCGTACAGCCCTAGATCCTCTGGATGCTCTACCTCGAGTTCGTCTACTCCACAAATTGATGCCGCATTCATCCATGAATACGAGCTCATTGTTGACTCCATTCATCATCAACCATCGCGCATATTGTTCACGTCTCTCCTTCACTTGCTCATTGTTTCTCTCGGTTACACCGTCTTCGAATTTCTTCATTACTATTAATCGAGCAGTCAAACAACGGCAAAGAGAAGTGACCGAAAGATGAGGCTTGTTTGGCAGTCGTAGACGAAGCTCAGCGTTTATTTGGTGCAACGTGGACACAGCCTTCTCCTCCACGATGGACACCAGCATAGCTCCGATCTCATCATCCACCTTGTGATGAGTATGTCCACCTCGAGGAACAACAACCTGTCCATCGCGTAAGCGAGCTCTCCTAATGATTGCATAGGCTGTGTTCGGTTTGATATTTAACTGAGAAGCAAGTTGGAGAAAGTCTTCTCCTCTTTCAGCAGTCTGAAAAAGCCTCTGCTTATCATCATCTCTTATTCGCTGCCTCATCATCTCGTTCGTCAGCACAGTTGGACTGATAATTTGATACTTGACTGCACATGTTGACTCTTGATTGCTTTATTTTGATACATGACTGCAATTCACAACGATCAGAAGTGTCCTTTCTTGCATTTGACAATTGACTGCACTTATTTGACAAGTGACTGGACTATGTGGATACATGGGTGGTAAAAACTATATTCTATTGTTAAATATCTACAATTCTACTGATATCGGTCATATAAATGCCTCAATAGAATGAGCTTCCATAGGGGAGGCTTTGTACCAAATTGGGCCTTTGGGATTTTTACATGGTGTCAAATAAAAAGCTGCATGACCAGCTTTACCATACGCGTATACGCATATTCGACTTATATATGTCTTGTAAAGTGAAACAATATATCTTTCTGGCTTCGATGCATTTCGTAAAATTCTCGTTGTCTTCGGCTCCATGTGACATTTTTTCAAACCGAAGCCTTCGGGTCGGAGAATACATGTCTTCAAACTCGTAGAATCTGACTATACATCTCCTGAAATCAGTGGTATATGGCACATTTATTTTTCATTTATCCACAACACTAGGAAGACAGTCAGGTTCTACCAGTCTGAAGTTATGAATTCTCCGAGCCGAATCCGAGTAGAATCTGACTAATATCATTTCAGAAATCAGTGGTATATTGAAATGCATCGATTGATGTCGTGCCTCAATCTTCATAACGCTGTGTTTCTATAACGTTAGCATAATGCTATTAACACGCTATTAGTATACTAGCGAAAGGTCTTATGATCATGTATCAATCCATATCTTGCAAACTCGATAGCTAATTATTATGATTCTTGGATCTTTGCATGCATCCATTGACATTTTTTATCATGCTTGCAGATGTCTAATGTATCCACAGCATTTGGCAACAGTTTGAAATTCATAACGTTTCATGAAACCATGAATCCTCCGAATTGCATTCTCCGCATAATAACCATGAAATCTCCTAGCAAGTCAGTGGATACGACGCCACTCCTTCCCTCAAGATATTTCATTAATCCCCTATAGAAGAATTCTAAGCGTTTAAATCTACTAGTAAATTTCGTCTATCACCAAAACCAAGGAAAGCATGCATATATACTAACAACACCCGGCACGATGGACTTGTGAAAGAAATGTGGGAACATAATTGAATTATATCAAATTACATCTGCAATCATAAATCATTATAACGCATCAAATTATGAGAAAAAAAAAATATAAAGAATGTTCTCAAAGCAGCAAACTATATTTTTATTAACCAATATTTCGTTTTGTGGAGCAGCATCAGGGTGAGGAAACATTAACAAAGAGAATAAAATTAACTGGTAGAGGAAATTGAAAGTTCAACAATGGTGTTTTAACAGAAGAATCAAGATATATTCATATACATCTTATTACCCATGCTCACATGCTTTCCATTCATATTGAAAATTTTGAGATTTTTGAAAGTGGTCGATTTTCACATTTTGACCCTCTGGTCCACCCTCAAACAATGACGGATGTGATTATATAATAGCTCATTGAAAAGCTGAGAAACACTAAGCTCTCGAATGTTGTATGGCCTGTTCAATGTAAAATCATATTGAAAAATCAGGAGAATCGATTGAAGTTTGGTGGTCAGTAGTGAAAACTGTGCCCTACTTGCGAGGGAATTAGGTACATGGATAGGTTACATGTATAGATTCAGTGGTTTAAATTGGAATAGGAAACATGTATGACATCTGTATTTTAACTAGATAGGTTACATTGTGTTCGGTACACTCGGTTGAGGTACACTGAGTTTTTCGGAACGATCTATTGAGCGAACTTGTGTGGTTTGGTTCTGAGTACTTGGTAACGTACCGATAGACTCCGTTGTTTGATTTTTGAATGGGTTTGCCTCATTTGCGACTATTGTGACTATTGAAACCATTGTAATCAAGATGACACATTGATTTTCCTTTTACGTAGACAAACAAAGCTATAAACTATGAAGATAGTTGTTTTGATGACATACATAATGAATGACTAGTATCCCAACGTCGTGGGTTGTCGCAAGAGACCTATGGATATTCCGTTCAAAAGCTTATAGAAACTGTTAACAAATCTCAGTGAAAATATCAACGCTGGTGATTTAAGGTTGATTGACTAATGGATCTAGTAAATACATGCCTATGAATCTCCAATTTGGATCGTAGGTGGGATAGAGGATATTCCTCCATGCTACACTGCAATGATAGTGAAATTATTAGGATCAAATTGGAACGATAATTGAAAGAAGGAGACTATTTGAACAGTGTTTTAAATAAAAATTTCTCCCCAAGTAAAAAGTGGACTTCAGAAGGAAAATAGAAGAGAACCCATTTAAATTATTATGTGAACGGAAACTTGGCGTTAAATGTTTATAAAACAGGGAACGATCCCTTCTCTTTTTAACCATTATTTCCACATAGCGTTAATGTGTTTCTCTACATGGTTATGTACCCTTTGAAACTTCATCTTAGTCACCCGTTTGTGATGAAGAAATATCTTCAACAGTCACTGGTATATACGTGCAATGATGAGATCCATCATGCAGGTGCTGTGATTGGTACACTATATGTGATCTTTGTTTGACATTTTCAATATAAATGAGTGACATTGTAACCGTTCTATGTTCAAGCATAATTTGAGGCTAATACAATGTCAATCCAGATGTCGTTCACTACCAACATTCCTCCCATTTCAATAATTTTAACCCGAAGGCAAACTCTTCAAACCTCGGCAATATATTTTTATTCCTGCCCGTAAATATACAAACTGGCTTATAAAGCGGATTTGGTGGATCTGATGGAGAAAATATTGAAGTATTTTTTTCCGCTGATGAGAATGTACGAAGTTGCTGCAGAGAATGATTAATGAGAGTCGTGAACAACGCTCTTTACACGAGTATGCAAGATTCTTCTCAATGAAGTATTTTCGCCCACCTAGCAAAGTCAAAACTGGAGATATGTACCCGGAATACTCTCGCTGTTTGGTGTAATGCATATCCAACGGAAACTCAACACATGTCTCCATGACATTATCACCATCCAGCTACTATGCCCCGAGAAGGGTGAGAAAATGTAAATTGGACTTATTCAGTAGACCACACCATCCAGCAAGCATCCAATGTGGCTGCTCAAGGACATTCTGAGGTAATCCAGTTTGCGGGCATACTATGCCAATATTTTAAAGACTTTCCATTCAAGATCCCTGCTGTATGTGCTGCCCAATTTCAAAACATCTAATGAAAGACAAATGAGCAGCTCATAACTGCTGTCAAATCAGACTCTAGCCGATGTGAACTGTATATCATTATTCCCTCTACAACCTTGTTAAGTGTTTTATGTAATTTATATAAGTACCAACCGATCAAACAAACTCCGTGAGAATGCTTAGTAAACTTTTGTGTAGTAATGTAAGTAAGTACTAAGCAAAAATTGTCATTTGAATTATCCTAAATTTCCACATTAGAATAAAAAAATGTCCTGTAAAAACGGAAGTTCATCTTCTCGTCAATCTGAAACGGTCCTTCAAAACCATTCAAAGTCAGTTTAAAAAGTGGCGTTGCGAAAGTTAAACAGGATACAAATGAATAATAAGGTAAGAAGTGTAAAAATGATTCAAAATTCAAGTGATGATTTCCATTCGTGTGATTTAGCTTTTGCAATACACAAAAATGTTCTACCAAATTTACAGTCCTCGTATTGAATGCTGGCCCTTTGAATAGCATAAAAAAAGTTTATATGACCAAATTCGCAAGGAGTAATGATAAAAAAGGCGAAACTAAATTCAGCGTCGGTGGTGGTGGGTTTCTAAGTATTTTTAAATGATATTGGAAACAGTATTAATGGGTGTAACTCAACAGTCCGCTTGGAAAGATTGGCAGCAACAGTTCTGCAATGTTAATATAAGGTTTACGAAATCATAAAGTGACACGTCAATCACTTTGACTGATGAGCTCATATATAGGTGTATAATAAGGTAAGACAAAATGACAAAATGGATACATCACAAGCCTGCATCGTACCGGCCGAATTTCAAAACTTAATAACCGCCTCTCTAAGAGTCAACAGAGGCGAGATTTAATAAACCAATCAAGTGTCGTAACTTAATTTGTTCTCAAACAACTATGTTTCCCTGACGTGCAATCGGCATATCGGAGATATTATTCCGACGGGAAACAAACGATACTGAAATTATCCGCACGGATATTCCACTCGTCATTGGATAATGGTGAATTGTCTTTTGGCTTTTTTAGGACCATTATAACCGCTGCGTTTGGACTCAATTGACCGATGGAATTCTTACACAACGCCTGAGACTATCCTTTGGTTTTTCTGGTCTGAGTTATTTCATGGATACAATCATTCTTGAGTGATCGAACCAGTGTCCCTGTTCGTGTAAGTCCGCTTAAAACGTCTGATTCCAAGATGTGTGGAACTAGGGGGTGTGGCCCCAAGCTCATGGAAATGGCCCGCTTCAATTTGTGTTTTGTATATGGTAGAAGTTATCAATATTGTTCGTGATCATAACTTCAAGTTGCATATTTACGCGGATGATGTTGCAGATTTATGGAGCGTGTTCGCCAATAATGATGCGAACTGACTGATTCTAGCTGCCGAAGAATGGGCATGTTTGTCTAGATGATGTTGTTTCAATGGTGCAGTGCAAATCGTCTCCTATTGAATACAGAGAAAACTGAATTTCTATGGTGGTCACTTCTCATGGCAAACGTCGGCGTTCCTGTCGCCAACAGCGCCCTTGAGAATAGGATCCTCTCATATCCTTACCATCAAATATCAGTGCGCCTTGTCTTGGAGTATTCTTCGGACTCAGAACTTTCATATCAAGCTAAATATCTCGAAATGTGTGTCCCATTCCGTGCTTTGGGATGATGCCCAGATTTCGCAGTATATAATCCCTTAATATCCCACGTGAATCTACTCCTGACATTGATTACTTTTCCCATGGTCATCCCTCAAAGTTGGATTACTGCATTCCCTGTCCATGTATGGAATCCCTGGGCAAACAAGTGAAGCGATTACAATCTGTGCTAAATGCAGCCGCCCGTATGATTTTACGGGCACTTCCCCGCTATGTCGTCAATAACTCCTTTGTTAAATGAATTACAGTGGCTGCCTATTCCGTCAACGTATTACTTATAGACTATCAGTTCTGACCTTCTGTTGTCGCCGAGAGTGTGCTCCTGATTATCTCATCTGCTCCCTGGTGATGTCTCCTCTATGCCCTGGAAGATCCCGATTGCGGTCTGCAGATTCATTCTGCATTGCGGTCCCATCTTATCGATGCCCAACTTTTGGTGGTAGATCATTTCCGGTAGCTGCTTGCGAGGAGTTGGAACTCACTTCCACAGAACTTGCGAGCGATTGACAATATGCGTTCCTTCAAGAAACAAGTGAAGAAATACCTTATCGATCTTACTTATAAATGACTCTCCTTTGTATCTCTTTTATTTCTATTTCTTATATTGTAAATTGTAAAGTGGCCTTGAAGCCTCGTAGCATAATGCCACTCTAAATATAGTGCCTATTTGAATTGAAAAAAAAGACGCTTTAATGATATTTTACCACTTTCAAGTGACAATTCATTTGCGCTGGTTGAAAGCTCCGAATTAGTACTTGTTGAAACATGACTCAGAAAATGTATACAGAGAGGAAGGTGACGCTTTTGAGCAAGATCTCTTGAAGCTTCGTCCGACACGAAAGGTGCAAGGGATTGGAAATACATTCTACTTTCAAACCTTGAATTATGGTGATGATGGCTTTTATCTTCAAGTTCCATTCTTCCACAGTAATGGTATGTCTACATCAGGGTATAGCAATATGAGACAAATGCGAGTGACTTTTCCAAAATGGCAACAGGTGATTCTTAAAACTATTGACTCTTTCGCGAAAGAATGTGTTGAGCTGCCTGAAAGTGCTCCCACTCATTGGAGAAAGGCATTAGAGGAAGGAGTTGGTTAAAAGGAATTGCCGGAATTCGATACACTGTTTTTAAAACTATCGGATCATTTTCAAGCATCTCGATCTCTTAACAAACGCGATGGAATGTGAGGATCTCAAACGTGGGTCGCTATAATGGGCTTAGTGCACGTTACCGGACTTTATATTGGCTCACATGGTTCGACTGGTAAAGTCGCATCTTTACAAATGAAGGTTTCCCTTCAACTAGTCTATGAACCACTACCAATTGATAAATTGTTTAATTAACTTGATAAGACTGCTTCAAGTGATGGGAAGGAAGATAGCAAAAAGCGAGGTCGGAAATATAAAGATGGGAATCCTTAATTGAAGTTGAAGCGCCAAGATGCTGACTTGAAAACTTTCTATAATCCTAATTGTGATGAGGAAACACAAAATTGTTTTAATTTGTAAATGTCTTAATTTATAAATGTAACTTGAAAGTTTCTATTCTGAATGTAAATTAAACGTGATCTGGAACATGTGTCTGTTTTGTTGTTCTAAGCAAAATTAGCGGGATGATGAGTTTAATGTTAATGGAATTATAAGATGACAGATTTTCGTCTATTCACTGATCGCACAATGTGTGTCGCTGGACCAAGTCAGTCCGGTAAAACTACTTTTGTAACTGAATTGCTACAATATAGAAATGAAATGTTAAAAAACAAGGAAATTAAGAGAGTCAAATGGTATTATGGAATATTTCAACCACAACTACATTCTGCACTTCGCCAGAAAGGTTATGAGGTGAAGACAAGGGTTGCCATCAACCTGAGGATAATCAAAGCAGTGACTTACTAGTATATAGATGATCTATTACCAGAAAGCAAATCTTCCAAAGGATGTAACTGAAATGTTTCATTCAAACTGCACATCACGAGGGAAGCTTGTTTATTATCTACATCACCCAAAACATCTTCGTGGAGGGAAAAGAGCAAGAGGAAACTAGAAGTAGTGAAATACACATTATTTGGCAAATAATTAAAAATCCCAAGAGATAGCAGTCAGATACATCATCTCAGTAGACAGATATTACCCTCAACAACTAAAGTACTTTCAAAAATATATGAAGATGTAACAAAGAAAACCACATGGCTATCTATTTATTGATCTAACCCAGGAATGTCCGGAACGACTTCGATTTCGAACAAATATCATACCTAATTCCGCTGAACCAATGACACTTTTCTCGGTTCACAGTTAGTTTTAAGCAATGTACTTTGTTGCCTTATTATTTTCAAACATGTCGTATTCAAAGATGGTAGTCATTCCTCAAGAGGAGTATGTACAATTGACTACATTACAAAGTGCACAGGAAGTGTAAAAATAATAAATCAACCTATTACGAATCAACTTAAGGAACTAACACACAAATGATATGGAAATTCAGAAGATTAAGGATCCCCCTATCGACGGAATGCAGTTAGCAGCTGAAAACATTGACGAGAGGGCGACAGATTCCGTGACAAGTTGCGATCGAATTATAACCTTGTCAAACCCTCACCATATCGTGTCGCGCTGAAGCGATATTTGACTTCATTGATCCACATTGAAGTTCAATGAGAGAGGGGAGATAATAGATGAAACAACTGGTGATGTTATTAGAAATGTCACATAGATGACCTTCTACAAGATGCGTCAGAGATTAAGGCGAAAACTAAGTGCCCACAAGGTGGACATATTTCAGAAAAATTTTATCTGATCAAAATGTACCTCACAAATATTATTGGAGGGACACGAACTGTGAATGAATTGGATAAGGTCACTTACAAGATGGATCAAAGAAAAACACCCACGAAGGCGTTCAAGCGAGAGCTTCATGTCCCATGATCTGCAACCAATAAAGGAGCTACTAGTCCTCAACTGCCATGTTGCGAAGGAGTATAGTAAATATTAAGCAAATATGAACTAAGCCTTGCCTCTCTCATACAGGTCGTTACAAAATTTTGCTGTTGTTTGAAAAGTGCGCTCGAAGGTAAAGCGAAGAGGGCATAGAGGATTGATATCAATTGTGTTAGCAGATGCTGTGCGAGTATACGCGTGCAATCAGAACAAGACGATGGCATCACGGCGAGCATTGAAAGGATCTAGCAGAAAGATTTATATTACGACTTAAATCATCCCGCAAGTTTCAGTCGTCGGAGGTTCTACCGCAGAGGGGTCGTGCAGCAGGTGGTGGGGAATAGAGGGGGGAGGTGGGATGTGACAGTGTACAGGTTGATATGGGTGCAGAACAGATTGGATCAAGAAGTGAGTTGAGGAGATCAACCGACTTACCACTTCCAAAAAATGCGAGAAGGCGTTTCCTCAAGAAAAATGATGTTAACAATATAGATAGCAATGGCAAGCGTACTTGCTGACAATGCAACAGATATCACATACAATGAATGCTAAAATACATCTTAACCGTATAGATATTTTATCTCGCTATGCATGAGGCACGTGCGCTGAATCTAAACGAGGGACCCAAATAGAAGCGGCTTTTCAGAGTATTTTCGGTGAGAGGCGTGTTCCGCAAAGAATAACAGACCGAATCAGGAAGAAATTCCGAAAACTCTCATTTTCGAAGTCTCCTAAAAAGTCATAATTGTGGAAAACTGTTTAGTGTCCAAAGTGCTTATAAAGCTGCCATGGTTTGAGAGGTTCAATCGCCCCAACAACAAAAAACTGGGGGGGAAATGACAAAAAATTATTTAATATTAGCGCTACTTTCACCTGCAAAAAATACCACATGTTTTGGGTAGTGAGCTGCAGAAATTTGTTAAGAATTACAATGAAAGCTAACCACGAACATAAGATGAAACCATTGATGTTTACCCCCAGATATTGGCGATGGATTATGGCTTCGATAGTATGATAAGAAAGCGAAAAACATTTCCAATGAAAAGAAAATTAATGTTGGGATAGAGTTCGGATTTCAAAGTTTAAGTCACATTTGAGAAGGGGTAACTACCTAATTGGACTGAAGAAGATTTTTGTGGATGAAGTAAATACAAAATTTAGACCCACCATGTATTAAATTGATAGATTACCATGGCAACCAATTGAAGGAAAATTTTACTCTTATGAATTGCAAGTAGTAGACAGAAGTTGAAGAGGTGTATATGATTGACAAAATAATTAGGAGGAAAGTCATGGCAATCAAAGAAAATGATCAAGTTAAATGGAAAGTATATCCTGATTCATTCAATAGCTGGATATAACGCACCAGGATCTACAAAATGTTGGAGTGGGAACACTCTGCAACTTTTAAGCTATATAGCACGTGACTTCTTCCATATATAGTTTAAACATGTCAACTAACTTCAACAACATTCTTCCAGCAATACAACCACCAAGATATTCCCAAGTAACAAAACCACTCTATACTCATGTTGAATTCGCTAATCCAATTACTCTGCATGGACCCCATGAAGTTGCTCTAACTGAAATTACTTATTACAACGATATCAGTTTGCTAAAGAACAACTATTTTGAATTACATAAAGAAGTGCGAGAGAAGGATGATTGCTTTCGCATATTTCAAAATAGTCTACATGGTACATGGGCTTTTCATCATCTAACTTTACATCCTTTTTCAACATCTTTACCAACTGTCCAAAACATGATAAAAATTAAAAAGGCATATGCAACGTCAACTTTTGATACTAAGTTTACAACAAAGAGCTTGCAAGATACAGAAAAGGTAATCGGTAGAATATTTGAAAGAATAAATGATCTCTTCAAGCTGACTTTGAATAAATTCTACAAACCAGTCATAAAGGGGTCAACAAAATTGATGAAGGAAGGGAAGCATGTTCTTCTTGTATTAGGTAAGGATTTGAGTCATACTTTTGGGTATACCAGAACAACTTTTCTCATCCAAGGTATTGGTACAATGGGACGTGGTGGAATCTTCGGAGAGGAAAGTCCCTGAATTTCACCTGTAGAATTGTGCCATTGTATGCATTACAAAAAAGGAGCATCCGAGTAAAAAATAAATTTGAGGTCATTAGAAGTGTTGAAGACTTTGCAAGAAAGTTTCAAGGATCAGTGCCAGAAACGTTAATGACTTGTGAATATAAGAAAGAGAAAGTAACTTTATTTACTGTTGAAAAAAGACAGCATTGGAAAAGTCTGAGTCCGCTGTTATTGAATTCGGATCTGAAATGATTGGGATGTTTAAGGGCCTTGAAAGCGCACCTTGGTTGACAGAATTAAATGATACATTCAAGGTCAATTGTCCTCTTCTAAACTCAAAAGCTCAACAAAATGCTTCATGGGATATCCACGTATAAACGAAGACATATTGGGTGATGAATTGTCTACTTCCATGAACTTGTAAAAAGAGTTAATTTGAACATTTGCAAGCTTAAAACGCCATCTGAATTGTGTACAAAGTTAAATAGTTTGGTGTAGATTACCTTGATGCCGATTAATATCACTTTTCCTTATGACCCACATAAGAAACCAATGATTATTAAAGGTAGGGAAGAACTCTCTTATCAAGCTTGATAGACGTGTTAACGACCACATTGATCTCAAAATCAACTATTTATGAAAGGCACATCAATAGCCATACCAGCCCCATTCCCTAGAGCGTGAATATAAGTAACATTATACGCTCTTGTAACCTTATTGAATATACAAGGGTTGGCGACATGGAGGCCCCACTTCTGCGCACATTTCCTCTCTCTCATCGGAAAGGAAAGCAACTAATCAAATCGAGAATTTTTTAACACAATGTGTCTACCAATCACCGAAATTACATCACTAGAATTGACATATCAATTCAGATGACGCAGGAGCAGTATACCGTTCTGTGGTGGTGTTACTGTTTTGTACTCCTACATATTAGGTTCACAGAATAAGCTTTACGCTATTGTGACCTTCCATCAGTTTTATTCATAGTCATATGACAGGCATTTTACAGTAGACCATCATCATCATAGCGGTTAGCCCGTGTTTGTTTGAGGTAGACGACAAGTTGGAGAGGCATATTTGGTGCACTAAGACGTATGGTTCTTACAACACTCAAAAAGTATGGCGTACCAATCATAACTCGTGTTGGAAGCAGGCTTTAGATTTTGGTGACAAATGTTGCAGCTGATGCGCTTTCAAGGTGAGGATATCGGTGAATCTATGAAAACTTGCGGGCGCGCAGACAATCTGCCAATAAAACTCATTAATGATTTTAACAAGACGAGACGTACAGTTCGGAAGAAGCGTTAGGAAGTCAAGACAGTTGGATCCGGTCGAGTTACTAAGCAAAGACGCAGGAAACGTACAAAGAAAGAAGCCGACTAGAAGCAGCACGTTCTAAATCTAGACGCGTCGAGTGAAAACAAGAAAGCGCAAACGAAATTCCACAGCTCCTAGAAACAAGTCAAAACGAAGGAATACACCAGCGTGTAGAGCTAATACGATGCAGAGTATCAATTCGGCTTTGTGTTTCTTTCGATTCTCCCCCTCATCAGACAGACATCAACTCCTCAAAACATTGTAGACTAGTACCCCAACAAATACGAAGGTAACCAACAGCCATTCAGTTTGATATACCTGCCAATCCTCAAGATTATATTGACTGTCAAACGATTGAATTTAGAGGTTGTTGGTATACAAATTAAGAAGAC